>JAKSZP010014994.1:0-60299 GCA_022478985.1 Massospora cicadina
ACTATTACTAGGCACTATTCTTCGGCCAGTACTTCCAATTAAATACTCTAAGTCATACTCATAGGGATTCATTCTCTATATTCCTGTCCACCCGATCTTTGTCTAGATACCCCAGTGACAGTATCTTTCAGCCCAACACAGTTAGCAGCTATCCCCGATTGTGGTTCCCTCCATCTCTAGATCCCCGCTTGAATCTCTACTCTTCTCTCTGAGAGTCTTCCAATTATTGCCTTCTGCAATAATATCCTTGAGATGGAACGTCACAATGGAAGCTGATAGTCTAACTATACACCAAATTGACAATATTACTAATAATATTAATAATAGTGTTTTATTAAATGATGTTTTTTTATTATATTGAATCCTAGGGAATTATATAGTAGGGGATTCAGCTGTCTAACCCTCAGTTGACACCTCTTCGATGAAATGGCAGCCGTTGCCATTGAATCACCCTTCCTTGTCTTGGCAGCGATGGTCTTCCCCATCCTGGCTAGGATTCCGCCATTGGACATCATCAAGACCTCAAATGGAAAGAGTCAGAAAACGTGTACCTAACGTTTTCCTCTCAATCCAAGTGAACCAACCATAATTGGCTAGCGACCTGCTTAGGTAATGGGACTTATTATCCATTATGGCAGGTCACTTCAACAATGGATCAATTCACTAGTTGCAGGCGGCATCACTCGCCTTGCAACTCACTATTCATTCCCAATCAGTTGGTGATGAAACCCAACAGATCCCAATTGATACACCTAATATCAATTACTATCAGATGCCCCTATTTCGTCAGCCACTCCTCCCGATGAGATATTAGGTATTCATCCATATTGATCCCCAATGGATATGACCAGATGAATATCCCAAAATCCCCCAAACGTAGTTCCTCCAAAACTTGGGCCAACCAATTTCCGATTCACTTCGCCTTAGGGAATTTTCCCCTAGTGACACCAGGTAATCTAGCAGGCTGGGAATATGGGCAAAAATCCCAACAATTGGTCTCACCTGACCAGCTAAATTAGTCTCAGAATTTTATAAATTTTCCTCCTAGTGCATTTTTTCTTGTAGATTGCTGACGCTTTATCTGGCTGAGGACTGGTTTTACTCATGGCCAAGATAGGTATGGAAGGTCCAATTGCATATTAAAAGGGTTTATTGCATCCAACTATTTTGAAGAAGGGCTCACCTTTTCTATAGGTGAAAAAACGAATTGATGGGGTCTCAAAACAAAGCATTCAGAGGATGATTTAGTGATGCTGGGAACTGATTTATCAATTTAACATGCTCAAAATGGGGGCGGAGAATTTACTGGGTGGAGGAGCTGACAAAAAATTCTCATTGGCGATCGCTTCTTACCAAGGCCACCTTCATATAACCCCAAAATTCCTGCACCAATTCTTGGGTGGTGAGAGGGGGAGGTAGGGTTGCAACCTTTAGCAGGTAGGCCATCACCCACCTCTAGTACACCACATAGGCTAAATCACCCTTGGAAACAAGAGAAATGGCCTCCTTCTTAACCCCATTTATTGTCCTGAATGGAAACCCCTCACAATTGGGGCGCAGGAGGTGCTCCCTGGGACTTACAGGAACCTTCAAAAGCAGGTGTTGTGTATCTTACATAATCATTAAATTTACCTTAATCTCATGCACAAGAAAGCAATTGTAATCCACAAATTTCTTGTAGTTACTTATCTACTTAGTCAGGTGTTCTTAAACCAGATATTGTGTACTATGGATCTGTGGAAGAATCTTCTCGGCAGCAGGTACCTTGGGGCAAAGAAAGGGACCAATAAGGAATGAGGGGTATCCCGGTATAGCTTCAAATAAAAATACCCCAAAGTGAATGAATGGTATTGATGTACGCAAATTGCGCCATAGTAAGATCAGAGGTCCAGGTATTCTGCGTGGTGGAGGCGTAGCAGTGAAGGTAATGCTTGAGGATCTGGTTGTCCCTTTCCAACTGGACTTTGGACTGGAGATAAATGCCGTAGAATGGCAATGATTGATATTAAAGATAGCAAAAATGGCAGCCTAAAAATGAGCCATAAAACGAGGCCCCAGTCACTTACTGCCCTTTGCAGTATGCCAACATCAAGAAAATATGATGTATAAAAACTGGGTTCAATCCTCGGATTTAATGACTGACATACTAGTAATAAAAAGAAAGAACTTTATAAATTGGTCCGCGACCACCTTGGTTGCATCAAACCCTTTGAGACTGAAAATTTTGACAATGAAGTTGATGGATACTCAGGTCCATAGACCTCTTGTCTACTGCAGAAGATGTAGGAGACCATTCCTACAGTATCTGACTTGGGTTGCATGAACTTTATGTAATTAGTTATCCAAATGGGCGATCCTTAGAGATTACTAGCCAGTTAAACGTTAACTTACCAAATTAAAGTACTTTTTATAATCTGGGTTCCCCACTACTGGGGGATCATAGTGAGCAGCAATCACTTCATTCTGGAGTTGGGAAGAAACCAAATCCTCTTCTTAACAAAATACGACCCTTTGTCTAATAATATTGAGTTTGTTTGCGGATCAGTGGACCCAAATAATCAAATAAGCTCTGAACCCTCCAAGCAGGAGGATTTTATGCCCAAGTACCTAAGATACCAACAGCACATCTGGTGCCCAGTCGTCCTTAGAAATTGCAGGAGGAGTAAGGTGAGACTCTTGGTGTGAGTGATAAACGTTGTTAACTCCTGAATTTCTTTCATCAGACTCAGAGAAGGGTTACAACTCAGCAGATTGGATAGAATGCTTAACGCGCACTTTACAAATTTATACTGAAATTAAAACTGCATAGGTGATAAAACGTCCAAGACTAATGGTGCGCCAACTTCAGTGGCTTCTTGAATTACATTAGGGCCTGGTGGGTCATATAAAAAGCCACTTTATGCCATGTGCCTTGGAGAAGGTACCATTGGTGGATGAGTGACTGATACTTTGACAAGTTCCTTATCATATATGGATCAGGATTGTTACAAGGTAATGAGCTTATGCAAGAAGTACTTGACAGGATGTTCCACTCCATCATAATCCTGAAGCAGGACTGCTCTCTCCACAGCCACTGAGCATCACATGTCACTATAAAAGAATGTAAGTAATAAGTATACTTGAGGACCAGCGGCACCACAAAAACGTCCTTGATGCCATGAATACTTGTTGACAATCCGCCATCCACTGATTAGAACATTAGTTCCCATCAGGGAATGAAGAGGCACTGGCAACTGTGAGAGCACGAATGAGTATTTTTTCAAAATTATAATTGTCTTTAGTAACTATGCAGCTGATTCTTCTTGGTGGCATGGTACAAAAAAACCTTGAGTTGCTGGAGAAATAAAGTAACCCTCAAGGCAAGTTTACATAAGAAGGTGATTTCTTCCCTGAAGAACTCGCGCTTATGGGCTTTACATAAAGAGCAGACTTATTCAGCGCTGCAAGTACCGCCTCCAGGTCCTCAGCATGCTCTTTGGGAGTTGAAGATTGCACTATATATAGCATCAATGTACGCCACCATGCACATGAAGTGAAGATCACCCAGTACATCATTAATCATATATTGGAAGGTAGCAAGTGCATTCTTGAGGTCGAATGGCATCAGAAAGAATTGAAAATACCCCATTTGGTACAGATGGCTGTTTTCCATCCTGGCCTTCCGCTACCAAGATTTGATTGAAAGCATTCATAAGGTCAAGCTTGGAAAACACCTAAGATTTGATAATCTCATGGCTGATGTCTTTTCCAGGGGAAGATATAGGGATTGTGCACGGTGATATTACTCACATGGCGGTAGTATACGCAGAAATGCAATGTAATTTTGGCCTTTTTAAGTGAAAACAATGGGGGATGCAATAAAATGTGCCATCTGGAAAATCCACCATTTCTCAAGCATGTCATTTAACCACACCTCCAAGACATTATCTTCTTGCTTTGTATAGGGGTACATAGAACAGTTGATAATTATTATCTACTGTCAAATGGAAAGCCAGATCATACTGAGAGTTAGCTGAAATGTATTAAGATTCTATATACTGAAAATAAACTTGTACTACAAGCTAGAAGTATATTTGGCAAAAAACAGTGGGGGGAGGGAGGGAGGTGAAACAATCAACACCACTGCTCCAGCAGGGGAAAGGGTATTGATAAGTGGGACTCTGCCATACGCGTAGAGATTCACAATGAAAAAAGGTTGGGTTTTAGGTTAGTACTAATCTGTTGGCACCTCTTCAACCAACTTCAAGGAAAATGGGATAAAACAAATCTGCACTGAGTAAACTGGTCACAGAAGCCAAACACATGTCTGAGAATGGCATGGGGCGTCTCACAATATAACGAGACATTGAGCTCAACGACACACTAAATACCAAGGATCCTGCATCAAGATTTGGGTTCAGATCCTGAACAACCTATAAACTCTTAAAACTGCCATCTACTCCTGTATCCAAGTGAGCCTTAATGGATACCACACGGGATCTTAACTGAATTTCAACAGGTAACAAAAATTAAGCATGATCTTATTAATTAGCAACCTCATAGAAAGAACCGGTGAGGAAGGGGTAATTACCAACACATCTTCTGGACCATTCTAAAGGGGAGAAAATATGGTTCTGGCCACATGAACAACCTAAACTTCCATCTGTTCTCCAGAAGGCTTCAAAGGCACCAACATACTAAACAATATTTGCTACCACAGGAGAATCTGAATAAACCACAATGATACTATTACCAAAACACAAAACAGAAAGTTGGGGGGAGGAGGGAAAAGATGTGGTAGTAGGGACAAACAGAAAATTAACACACGCGACTCATTAAAACTGGACAGGACGTGGGGTTAAACTAGAACGAGATATCTTTCACTTGATAAAAGAGGAAAATCCATCATTGTTTGGGTCAGGATATATTCCCTAACTGCAGCGTAAAAACTATGGAAAAAGGACCATCTTTTCAACAACAACCACATCAATAAAAGGGGTTGCCCTTCCATTTATAACACAAAACAAATGTGTCACTTTACTAAAGAGCAGGGTGGAGAAGGAAAAGAATTTTGGTCGCTCCATTATGTCATGGATTGTGCTGATAATAATAAGTCTGCGCTGGCACATAGGATGAGTTGTCACATAAAGCAACCCCCAGGAAACCTCTGGTACAACCATCCATATTGTAGTATAGAGAGAGGATAGGGCAACCATGGCACTAACCAGAAATCCTTAAAATTGAGATTACAGCTACACACTACTCAGTGAACTTCTTAATTTCTACAAATAGAGTTTTACTTTTTAAAACTTTTATTTAAAGTTAAACAGAGGAAAAGGAAAACTTGACCAACCTCAGAACTATTGGGATCCACTGCCTTAATACACATTGAATTGGGAATGTAAAACAGATGCATTCCTGTTGGGAATATCTTTATGATTTGGATATGGCGGCTTGACAATCAAAGAGTTAAAAATAATGAAATATAACTGATTTTCTCAGCTTTATTGTTGTTATTTGTTTTTATGAGAATTTTATTCCACTAAAATTGCACTTAGCGTGATGACAATGACTCCTCTGCCAGACAGAAGGTTGCGCCCATCGCCAGGCTAAATATGGTCGGTCCCATTGGGAATCAAAAGGGTTTATAGCGCCTATACCTGTTTGGGCAAGAGTATTTTTGCTAGCAATAAAGGGTAATGGCGGATGGCGATTTATGAGCCCAATAGTGACACAATTAATTTATTTTCACTTTTTACCAATTTACACTGACCTTTGGAACTTAAATCAGTGGAGGAAACCTTTTGTTGGGGAATATTGCCACAAATCATCTGTTGGCGATGGCTTCTGCCCACCTCCACCTCCCAACACACCCTCAAACATCTTCAAAAATTCCTGGAGGTGAGTAGAAGTGGAAGAGGTGAGCTTTCTAGGGGTTATGCCGTCACTCATTTCTCATCTACCACATAGGATAAATCACCCAAGGAGAATTGAGGGTTATATGCTGACTTCCTCCCAATCTTGGTTCAAAGCATGGATTTTTACCAACTAGGGCGCAAGGAATGCTCCTTAAAGTTTACAGGATAAAGCTCAACATGGTTTTGCAAATGGGTTGCTACAACTATTCGCTTATAAGAGCTTGATATTGCACATCTACACCATTTAAGAATCTTGGATGGCGCCTCATAGATCAACAAAGGGAAAAATAAACTAGATACTTTATGCACCACTTTACTACATGGAAACATGGTACTACTTAAAGACATGCTCAAACTAGAACAGATGCAATCTTTTTCCTCCCCAAGTGAGATATCTGAAAATGTTCAATAATCTTTATACCAACCTGTATTAAACAGATGACTGTGACTTAGAGGACATGACAATTTTTATCTAAAGTTAAAATCCATTCTCCTTTTAACCTACCTAGTATTTTTAGTGTTGTCTTCAAAAATAAACTTTAAGATGCTATGCGCAGGGCGCCTCACTGCAAGAGCCCTGGCCCAGATGCATTCCTTATGATTTCTATTGGACACACTTTAATATAATTTTCGCCACTACTCTATACCCCATCAAAAGTGCTTTTTAAAAACTAACATGCTGCCTGGGGGGTCAGAAGCTTTTGTGATCACCTTATTTAAAAAAGTAATCCTAATGATCTAGGTACCTGGAGTCCAATCTCACTATCCAATGCGGATTCTAAAATCAAGACTGGATTCTATCAAAACGTCTAATTAATCTTTCTTAAACCTCCATAGACACAAACAAAGTTTAATTTTTTTCTCAACCGCAGTATATGGGAAAAGCCATACTATCGCCAATGTGTGCCAGTCAAATCATATGTATACCTGATCTTCTTGGGTTAACAAAAGGCATATATTCATGTGCATTGGAAGTATTTTAGGGCAACTCAAGAAACTTTCTAAATTTCACCCCGCTTTATTAACTGAGTGATGCTTTCTACTGATTCAGCTACCAAGGTCATCTGTGGCCCAAGGTTTGTTACTGACCCCATTACCCAAATTGTGATTTAAAACAATGCAACCCTATTATCCCTTTGTTGTACAACTTGGTGCTGGACTTAGTTCTGTGCATCATAGATTAAACCCTAAGTGGCATTGTCTCTATAGGTCAGAACCCTCTCAAATTATTGGTATTTTCTTAAAATTGTTTTTTGGGTTTTCCCAAACCATCAGACTCTCTCTTTATCAAGAAATCATCAGCCAATATGAGCTAGTAAGTAACGCAAGAATCGCCACAAAAATGAGGTTGTACTCCTTTGTAAGCACCATCTTCTGTGATTTTATGGGACTTTTCGCCGCCTTACAGCCAGAAGGTCAATTGTCCCAATATAGACAACTTTTTAAAATAAATCTGTTTGCCACTTAGGTTTATGGATAAACTATGGGGGATATGCTTTTACCTTTATAGAGAGTAAACACCTGTATAGTATCTAAAAACTGCATAGCCAGCCTTTATGCCTGGTCAACAGGGATTTTGGGGAAATTATTTAGCAAAACCCTCGTTCTTCCAAAATCAAAGTACATTGCTCATGCCATCTCATTTTCTACCACCTTTTTAACCTACTAAGGGTTGTATTAAATTCCTGGTTTTACTATCGTAAAAGGGTACCCATTATGATTCTAAATCTTTGTAAATGTTCCTAGGTAGCATGGATCTCATCAACTACTTATACAAACCGCCCATATTTTTAAGAAAATGGTTTTTTAAGGTAACGTGTCCTACCCCAAATGTTCTCCATTAAGTAACAACAGCAAGAGGAAACTTTTATGAGCCTTGGGGCTGGAGAATACTACTGCATCAAATACTTTGATGCATTATCTAGCCTATCACCCCAATGTTGCAGGCCCCCACTGCACCCATCCACAAATAAATAATATTCTCCATGCAATTAAGCATTCAAATGGAGCTTCCAGCATATTGACCTGCAACCAACTCTGCAAAAGTGATCCCAACATACCACAAACTTTTTATGATTTGCTATTAGATCACAAATCCTTTTATCCCATAATTAAGATCTCTCTAGAAAGAATTTCCCTAATAAATTTGTTAGACTTCCTAATCCCCACAGGATTAGAAGAAGATGTGGTAGTATACTTAACACCCCTTAATACCCCCCATAAACTATAGTTCATACATATTGAAGTGCCTTACAAGGTATATCATACAGTGGATAATTTCAACACCTTTGTACATCTTTGTTCAGTATGTAGCGGCCATAATACTTTTGTTCATAGAGTTGAGGGGTATCCCACATCTAAGATAATTTGGAATAAAGTATTTCATCTGTTACAGCTTCCTGCACCTAATATACTATTCCTTACCTCCAATCAATTTGCCATGAGGGTACTTTCCTCAATTCCCCCACTGCTAAGAGCCATGATAGTGGCCACAGCATTGTGATCCATTCATACCATCATTTTGGAAGCTATTAACAAGGCTTCCCCTACCAAGGCAATAGCACTGGCGTAGTTCCATTGTCATCTTACTCATAACTTCCATTATTAGTTTTATGGAATCATGACTCATAAATGGTGCCATCAGATTCAGTCATGGAGGAATATCTTATTCATGGAAGTTGACTTGTATTCCTGAGTATAAAATATTAGGACATCATCTCAAGACTTTCAAGTCTTTCTCATATGTCCTATACCACTACCCCTGATTACAGGGATGGTGTTGGATAGACTACTGTCCGGGGGATCTGGGTCTCCTGCAGCTTTTATCTGTCTTTGCTATTGTCATTGTCATTGTCATTGTCTTTGTCATTGCCTTTGTCATTGTCATTGTCTTTTTTGCTTTGCTTTGTTTTTTATTTTATTTTCTTTATTTTTTTCTCTTTGATAGCGTTGGTCTATGTTCCTTATACCTTGTATAAACAATTTAAGCCTATTAATTTGTTATAGCTGAGTGATTAGTTATTTTTTGGTTGATTATTGAGCTCAATGGATTTAGGTAATGATATGTTTTTAAATTTATTGCGGGGAAGGCCGACCATGGGACGGACACTTCTGAATATGACTCAGAAGAGACAAAACTTAGTACCAGGGGAGGCACCCCATAGACGCAATGCTATCTCTTGTTGACAGCGGGAACGCCACTTATGGGGAGGGGGAGGGAACGTGTGAAGGGGCCGTAGCCACTACTGAGCACGGTGGAGGAAGGGGTCTGATTTGATGAACCAGACTGGGAACCAGGAGGAGACCAGCTGTCAGCAACGCGGTGGGAGATATCCAAACATCCACGCTTGAAAGTGGTCCACCAAATGGGACCGGAATCTGTGGACAGCTTCTGGGAGGGTGGGGGTGGAGCCTGTGATGGCATCTAAGACAATTGTGTGGATGGTCCACATGGCGATTGCAACCACCAAAGCACGAAGGGAGGGCAGAAGGGGGGAGGCCATTGATAGAGCGAACATATCTCTTTACAAACTGAAGGGATGCGTTTGATCCTGGCCCAGAAGACGTTGAACTTCGCGCCATATCACTTTAGAGGTAGGGCACTTCTCCAGGCAGTGAAACAGCGTTCCATACTGGCCACACACGACACAGGATGAGTGTAAAGCGTTAGAGCGCTCAGCTGTATGATACACCCACCTCAGGCAGCGCCACACATGGGAGCGGACTTGATGTTGCAACAAAGGATGGTGTACATATTTCCAGATATTTTTTGGGTCTTAATGGAGTAAGGGATGTCCATCATGTCCAGGTAGTCCACCCTGGATAGGACACGGGGTCTAATGGGGATCACGCCATCATGGATGGGTAGCCCCTGTACCTCTTGTGTGAACTGAGGAGAGGGGCGGCCTCTTTGGGTTGTATGTCCGCTAATATGAATTCTCCACTCAGCGCTCCACATGGAGAGTAGGATTCGTTTGTAGTGGGTTTTAGTCCCGTGAGGACCTGTGGCCGATGTGTGTGATGCGAGGTATCTCATCAGGGAGTGGAGGTATGATGGATTGCTGAGGCCCAAGGCGCGGGAGAAGTTGGAGCGGGCTGCGCGGGACCAGTGTTGGGAGGGGAGTGTAGGGGCGGTGACGGCTGCAATCCAGGTGCCCAGGATCGTGGCAGCATGGGCTTTGAAGTCAAGCAGGCCCATGCCACCATGATGTTGAGGGCCAAACATGACCTCTAGCCGCACTGGTGGAAGGCAGCCTGACCAAAGCCATCCTTGCAGCAAGGCGTACATGGATTTGTAGAAGCTTGGGGAGAAGGGGATGGCATGGGCTCCAAACCAGACTTTGGAGAGGAGCATAGAGTTGGCTAAAACAACCCTGCCAGTAAGGGAAGTAGGGTGAGCTCTGAGAGAGGCGATTCGCTTCGTCACGTTATCCAGAATATGGCACTCCATTACTGCTGACGCGTATCCGCCTGCCTCCATCACACGCCCAGATGGCATACTGGTCCTATGGTAGGACGTGGCACGAAGGGGAGCACCAGTGGGGTGGAGTGTTTTGAATTAGTAGGGCGAAGACGTGGGCTAGCAGATGGGCCGAGTTGAGAACTAATTGCTGGGGTCCAGCAGTTCTGAAACCGACCAAGGAGGATGATTTTGGTTTTGAAAGCGTTCAGTGCCGCGTTGCTTACCCGGGAATACTCTTGGATGAGAGCTTCAAGCGCGCGTGCATCTTGATTATTAGACACCCCAACCACACAATCATCTGCGAATGCCATTATATTAACTGGGGCTTGGCCTGGCACGTGGACCCCAGTGAGTTGGGCATTCACATTTCGCAGTAGTGGGTCAAGGCTGGAGTTGTATAAGAGTGGGCTGAGGGGGTCCCCTTGTCGCAAGCCCCTTTGAGGGTGGACTACTTCCGTTAGGAAGCCAGGGCCACGCACTGCCATTGTTGCAGATTCCGTGAGCAGCATTACCCAGTTGATGAAGCGAGGGGGTAAGCAGAATTGATGGAGGCAGGCCCTGAGGTAAACCCAGCTTACTCTATCATAGGCCCTTTGTTGGTCCAAGAATACAAGTGCCCCAGAGGCTGTGGACTGACACACATTAGCCACAGAGTGCACGTTATCCCAAATCGACCTTCTGGGGATGAAACCAAATTGTTCTGGGGATATGGTGGCAGATGCTACAGTCCCTAAACGGTTAGCCATGATTTTTGGTAAAATTTTAGTGTCTGTGTTTGTTAGAGAAATGGGGCGCCAGTTGACTAAGTCTAGCTTATCCCCTTTCTTGAATAGTGTGACAGTGAAGGCCTCATGTCCTCCTGGTAGGAGGCATGTTTCCATCAGGCTTTGGTTAAGTCAGGCGAGCAGCAATGGGGATGTATATTTGAAATATTTTTTGTAGAACTCATATGGAATGCCATCTGGGCCTGGGCATTTTCAGTTTGGTGCACTGCGAATGGCTGCCCATAATTTGTTCAGAGTAATCAAATTCATTATTTCCGGGTATTGGAAAATGGGCAGATGTGGGCTCAGTCAAGAAATTCTGCCACTTTGGCCGCTGAATTGGGTTGGATTGGTACAACTTGGAGTAATACTGTTGCATTTCAATTGCCACTTCAGCTGGTGTATCCACAATGGAATTATCTGATCTTTGCGCCTGTGTGCAGGCCAAGCTCTGGCGTGGTGCAAATTTTTTTAAAGAAATGTGCGGTGCACTTGTCACCTTTCGTGATGCGTGTGGCCCTGTACTGAACACAAACCCAATGTTTGTGTTGTCTTTTGAGTGCGTTGAGGTGGGCAGCTGCCTCTGCCCACTTCCATCCCCATGCAGAGCTGTATCCTGTAACTGGGATATTGGACTCCAAGTGTGCCAATTCTGCCAGAGTGCGCAAGATAACCGCTGATGTGGCTTGTGAGTGTCTGGAGGAGAGATGGCAAGAGTGGCGGATGGTGTCATCATTGAAAGTTGCCCATGTGGAAATGGGGTCCGCGCAAAACAGTGCAACAAACTTTTTTGCCATAGTTGCCTCTTCTACCCACATGGAAAGTCCTGGCGACCCGAGCTTGGGGGGGCGGATTTTGTACCAATGTGGGGCCTTAGCAGCTGTGACAGGTAGGTGGTAGGTTAGCAAGACCAGTCGATGGTTGTAGAATTCCAAATTTGTTGTCTTGAAGTGGGAGATGTGGGGTTGGAATTTTGCCAGTGTTAGAATAAGGTCGATGTGGATCATGGACCTTAATTGGCCGTTGTGGATGTGGGGACGCGTCATGTTTTTGAGCAGCGGGGCATGTCACAGCAGCGCATCCATTAACCTGAGGGTGGCCTTTAGAACGCGTAGTTCTATGTGACCCTGGGGGGCGTGGGGTGAGGAAGGCTACCGGTCCATGGGTGTGTTTAGCCAACAGTTCATGTCACCAACTCTGAAGGAGTCTGGGGGTAGCGGGAGGGATTTGACCAATGAGAAAAATTCCTGACGCTCGCATGCACTATTCGGGGCATAGATATTGACAATTGCGTGTGCTACATTGGCCCACAAGAAGGTGACAACAAGCACTTGGCCATTTAGGAATGTTTCTGAGGATAAAAATTTGAAAAATTGTTTTTCCAAATTAGCACCCCATAGTGCATCAACCAGAAGGATAGGGATGGGAGGAGCATTGTTTTCCAAGCTTCCTTGGAACCTCATGGACAGTGGGACTCCTGGATAGCCAGGATATCCACGTGTAAATTTTTTTGTAAAAAACTCAGTTTCCAAGCCCAGGATGGGGAGGCCTTGAGTCCAGCGATATTAATGTCTTTAGAGTGAAGGTTTTCCCCGTTGCACCTTAGGTGCAAGGGGTGGGCACCTGGGCCCACCATCCTCTTCTAGATCCCCACGGGCCTTCACAGCAGCATGGGTGTTAGCAGCAATGCTATCAGAGTTTTTGTTGAATTTTGTGGATAGAGTCACATTGGCTTTAGCCTTCACTTTTTGTTTTCCCGACATCGGATGACTTTTTTACATTGCAGGTGAGTTTGGTGCACCGTTGAGCAGGTCAAGAAATTTTTTTTCAGTTGGGATGGGTCCCAAGTCAGTTTCAACTGGAGCTTGGGTGCAATGATTGGGTGAGATCAAATCTCTCATCAGATCCTCAGATTGAGTGGCCCACTCAGCATGGGCTTCTCAATCTGATTGGTTGATGGATTCCTGAGTTGCTTTCACCGCAAAGGTCTCCATGTCCTCCTCGCATTGTGAGTGTGAGGTAGCAGTGGTGGCTTTGGCCGCTTCCTTGGCTGCAGCCCTACGGGCCTGCTTGGCCTTCTTCCACTCTTGTGGGGAGATAGGCTTTACCAGTAGGTAGCAGCCTTGTGCTTCCATGGGAATGCCTCCTTGGTGCTTGTGGTTGGTTTGTAGTGCGCCTCTCCACTGGCCATGGCCGCTGAGGGATGCTCTTGGAATGTGATGCCCTCCTTGATGGGGCATGCATGTGCCTTATGGCCAAACGCGTCACAGTGGGTGCATGGGGGGCGCGCAGTCCACTGTCACCTGGAATGGGTGGGTGGTATGCCCTGCAATATCAATAAAAGTGGAGTGCAGGATCTGGGTTAGGTCCTTTGCAATCTCCTTAGTTGGGGTCAGAACTGCGATGGCTTTGCTGGTGCACAGGTGTGGCATCAGCCTGAAGCGTTGCATTTTGAAAGATTGTATTTCACCATATATATAGTGAGACCATCTTTCAGGTGTTGTTCCATAATGTCACGTTTTACTGTAGTAGGCAAAAAGCTGAATGTGAGGAAAATTTGGTTTGATTTTGTCCATCTGGTGCATTTAGTTTCAATGACCCATTGCCCTTTGGGGAGGTTGACCACTACGCGCACCGCTGCAGCCTCGTCTGCTGCCATTTTGCTTTTGAAACCTAGGTCCAGCCAACTGTGTGACATGGAGTGAGGTGCAACATACACCGCGGTTGGGAAAATTGTGTGTACATCTTCACAAAATTTTTTCCCATAAGGCCATTTTTTGGATGTCCAGAAACACGCGGACTCCAAATTCCACCAATGAAAGTGGCTGAGAGTGTGGCATGTTGATGTACTGGTTGCATCATGCTTGCCATGTGAGTATCTCCGGGGAAATAGTGACTGCCAGTTTCTTAGTATTTTTGTCAATTCCGCTGGATTCTTCAGGGCATTTTTGAACGTTGGAGGCCGTGGGCCTTCCACCTGCTCCTCTTACCTTGCTTGCCCAACTGCTCCCTGACATGGGCGCAGACTAATCTCCTCTGTGAGATTATCAAACTAGATTCAGTCTTGAATTATATAGGTTGCAATAGTGATTGCAACGAGAAAGAAAAGTTTTTAGGTAATGATATATTGTTGTTGGTTTAATAGGCTGAATAATTTTGCAGTGGTTGAAGGTTGTTTAGTCCAATATTATGGTTTTTGACTTTATTGATGACCATCTAACAAGATAAAAGATAAAATAATAGATTAAATAATATGGTAAATCATAATTCAAAGAAAAGCTTGGAAGTTTGGCTAACAAATAGGTAACAAAGATCAGTTAATTTATCCATCATTGCTTGAGTCTATATTTTTTAATTCATAACCAATCCTGTAAAACCATAACGCTAAATGATTAAATTTAATTAGCTCACTAAAAAGCAGTTGCTTTTTATCATTTTCTTTAGGTTTAAAATCACTAAACCGTTTTATTCAGCATTGTTTGTAGTTTAAATTAAAAATATATATAGATTAGTTATATATGTGTTCTTACTTGGTAGATGACCATCAATAAGGTTAGGAGTAAACAAACCTGTTGAATCAGCAAAAACTACTAATTATTTACTCAAACATAATTAAATACATTAATCAACAAAAACCATCACCTGCTTGGAAAATCCATTAAAACTATCAATTAACAAAATTTAACTTTTAGCCTATAATGACATACTGATTACCATTGAATCATATATATAATTTTCCTTTTTTACATATAAATTTTTTATTTTTATAAAATTAAAAATAAAGCTTTGTGGTGTATTTGGACCTTTCCCATCCATATATATTATATATTTTAAAGCTCTGCATGCTTTAGTTTCATCTGAGCATTGCACACAACAAAAAATTGCATTTATTATTGTACTAGCAGGTAGTGCGGCTTAGCTCAATTATTTCCATATAATATTACTTGGTTATCTTGAATTTATAATTTAAGATAACCGTTTATGTTTAGAAATGAACCTTCCAATTTAAATAGGTAACCAACTGCATAGCAAAACTAATTGAACTTATTAAATTAATTAGAGGCACTAACCAATTTACCAAAAATTAATTTTATCTATTAAATCAACCAAAACATACTAACTACTTGGTCTAAATCATTTAAATTCTCCTATACTAATCACTAACCATATTAAAACCAATTAACAAAAGAATTAACCAATAATTAACTACTTACTAAAACTATTGAGCTTAGTAATTAGCGAAATAACCAATAATAGCTTGGCAAAACCTTTGAACCTATCAAAGCTTATAAATATCAAACTTTTCAGCCATAACAATATAGCAGTTACTATTAAACATATAGTTTTCACTTCTTACATATAAACGTTTTTCTTTTATCATCACAAAAATGTATCTTTGAGGTGCACACAGACCTTCTTCCATCCATTTACGTTAAATTCTATTAAAGCTCTACATGGCATAATTTTGCATGGACAATACACACTGAAGAACACTTGCTTTTATCATCAGTTACAATTGGCACTACAACACTGAAAAGTTCAAAAATAAGTTCATTATATTTGGCCTTTCCACCATGTTGGCGTAGAATCATTACAATCTGGTTTATTCACACTTTGTCCAAATATATATACAAGAGCTTAATATTCCTAATAATGGCACCAAATTGGAACCTTGGATTTTAATAGGGTCATTAAGGAAGAATTGTAATTGTCAAGTTTTTTTTTATTTTTAGTTGGTTGTTGCTAAAGAAACCATGATGAAGAAAACCTCCAACATCAAGCCTTTTGCCATCATCATTACTAGTTACTACAGTGTCCACTATTTTATTTTAATAAAAACTTTTTTAACAATAAATTAAGGATAATACACTTTAGATATTATCAGGGTTCTGTCATCATAAGTAAAGCCTGTAAAAGAAGTGCAAACAGTACCTGTGCTGTTTGTAGTTGACGCTGAAGTGCCAATAGTTACATTTGATGCTCACTACAGGATCAATTTTTCTGTTAAATATATCTGTTTTTTAGCTATGTATTATTGCCGTCTTGATGTATTAGAGTTAACTCTGGAGGGATCAGTGTCATCACTCTTACATCCTTATTAAGTGTTAATTCCTTCATTGCCAAGTCCAATATCAATGTCAGGAACTTAAAAATAGATTTTGCATTTTTGGTTTCTACTTTGTGACTTAAAAAAAGATAAACAAAAGTCTGAGGTGGAGCGTCGCCAATTTACTAGGTAATCAAGTTTGACTGGAACTTAGAAAATTTGCGCATATGTAGCTAAGTGCCTGATTTAAATATCAATTATACTGCAACTAAAGTAACAGCACTGAGGTGGTGGTTGCGCGCATCTTGCATACTATTTTTGTTCTACCACCCAAACCATAGAACCTTTTAAAAAAGTAATATGACAGAACCCCCAGCACAGCCTACTTAAGCAGCTGTATCTAGAGCTGCTCCTACATATCTACCAATAATACTTGGCAGCCATAACTCCTGATAATCCCAAACCCACACAGAAAATCTAATTTTCTGTTCAAGTTCAAAACAGCATAACTGAAACCAGGACCTAATAATTATCCGCCTATTATCCCTTTATGTTTGCCTAAGGCTGATAAGAAGGGGACATTTACACCTCATCCAGTAATTAAATATTACTATAGGGAATATGGATGACCAGACCAAACTGGAACATTAAATAAAGTGTTGGACCACATCAGTCAAGAATTGGTGATGACAAATATTCTGTGAAGCAGCATATCTTACAACACTATCAAAGATTTGGTTGTCAAAGTGTTAGTGGGGTAGAACTAATGATTATAAGGAAATTGCCTACCTCTCTATACCATTTAAGGGAGATAAAGTATCAGATTTTGCCAATCACTTCTACTACAAGGCTAAGGTGTTATATGATGCCAAGGATCAGACTCATTAAGATTCTCAGATTACTTTTTATTATGCTTGTAAGCCTTACAATTATTTACATCAGGCCATGGTGACATTCTATATACTAAGAACACCCTGACTCAAATGGTGAATAATCTTCACCACTGCACTTGCACTTTTGATACACCAGACAAAGAACTATTAAATATTTAAGTTGCAAATTGGACTCACTATCCTATTAAGAAGCCTTATAAACATTGTTTGACATTGAATAAAAACAATTGTCTAGTAAGAACCATTACAGAGTAGAAAAGGGATCTTCTAATTCTACCAAAAGTTTGGAAAACCCATATAATGAATTTTGAGCAATAATGAACGTTGCCTCACTGGTAAAACTTCAAACTTAATTATAGTAAAAAGAGTTTTCTATGGCTTCAAGGTCACAGAAAGGCTATAGCTTACTTACCTGACCCAAGACTATACTCTTGATATTCATAAGTTTACAATCTTGGATAATAAGGCTGTATGTGCCTATGTTGACAATAGCGTGAACAATGTTAAAGCTCAGGAAATTGTAGAAATAAGGGAGCCCATCAATATCTTTTTTCCTCTATGATAATAAAGAAACTTGGAATTGCACCTTATATTGCCCATTTTAGGGTTATAGGCTGGCGGGGCAATGCCACTACATCACTAGGAACTTATAGCTCCTTGCTTCTTCTTCTTTGTAATAAAGTGATGTCTTTTCAGCCATAGTTTTGTCTCATACCATCTATAAGATACCAGTACCTCTTTTATAAGAACATTTGTGCTCAAAGCCAACTTTAAAACAGTACTTTGGATATATTGGGACAGTTTTCACTTTATCACACTAAAAAGGAAATTCAGGATAAGCCTCATCCTTCCTTAACTGGTAAACTATTAATTAAGGAAACCCAATTTTCACTGCGTTACCAGAAGAGAAGCCGCTGTACCATGCTATTAGCAACTAAAATTGCTGACTCCATTAGAATACCATTGCGAGCAAAGCAGTGCCTGACTACTGCACTGTGCCACCAAAACCTAGTTTGACAATAAATAAATTAATACTTCATGAGGGGTTTTTTAGTATAATATAGCCCTCAATTTTATGATCCAAATTGGATCCTATTACTGTACCTAGTACAGTTCATACAAACGTGGAAACTTTTTAGTGTTGTTAATTACCCAATTGGCACAATTTATTTAAGTTAAACGTCATCAACTCATTGCAGAACTTATGTGTTGCCCATAATTATCAAAATAAAATAAAATGGTGATGAACCTGCTACTTTAGGATTATGCAGAAAGAGCTTAATTAATTTGATGATATAAGAACTTATAACATTAATCCATTATCTAATGTAGTCTAAGAAAGAGAGCAGTTTGGTGAAAAAAATAAAAAAGTAGATATCACTACTATACTCAACTCTGAGAGATTTGGTGCCTTAAAATGACAATCATGAATCTCATGGATTCATGGTCACTTTTTTAAGCCATTAAAATTTCTAGAGAACATGGTTACAATTATCTATGCCCTTAAACCAATAACAAAGAGTATATTGTCTATAATGTGCATTCCAGGTTCCATGCAATAATCCTCTTACAACAGCTTAAAGGCACACCTTCCTAATAATTTGATCATACCCACACACATTTTTGTTCTTTAATGTTTATCTAGATTGGTTTAATGATGTACTTTGGTCTGAAGAACCATCTGAGTGATTTATTTAGAGCATAATCATTGTATTTTAACTAACTAAAGATAGTGTTTTTAATCAACGTTGCCTTTCTAATGAGTTTATCTTGGTGTGTCTTAATTTGCTGTAAAAACCTGTTTATAATAGACCATCACCAATTCTAGGTGTTAAAAATTTACAAATTTAATACTTTGCTTACCCGCTAGTACTTCTCTCCAATTCATTTATTTTTTTTTGGTTTACCTCACCATGAGGCCACATTAAAATCACTTTTTACACATATTTATTACTCTTTAGCCACTATGCTTTTGTAGACGCTAAGAAGTACGTTTTTATTGAAATTGATTTTTCCCTACAAAGGTATAAAATATTTACTATATGAACCAATTGTTTCTGCCTTTCTGTACAACTATTCATGCGCCCAATGTTTTCATAGAATTAGTATCAATAGGTACCTTGGTTTTGAGTTAGCTTATAAAAAAGGAATTATTATTGTAAAGTGATCATTTTTGTTTACTATTTGGTTGTTGCTGAAGTCAGCATGACTTAGAACAGACCCAATATCAAGCCTTTTCACCATTATCATTACTAGATACTATGGTGTGTAGCGTTTTATTTTAATAATAACCTTATAGCAATAAGTTTGGGGTTAAGACCCTTTGCTTTTAGCAATGTTCTGTCCTCATGAAGATTATTTAATATAATGTGATACTATATATGCTATTTTTTGTTGACACTGCAGTGAAAATTGCAAATTATGAAGTATAGATTCCAACAAAGGTTTAGTATAATTATTGAGTGTTGCTTCTTACAAGTATGTGGTAGACGTTGTTCACAACGCATACATGCCCATTATGAGTCTCCATACATCTTACGTTGATTTACCTCTAAACCATAATATAACTGATCAAAAGACACCTTTATGGATTGTTATAAAATTGGCAGAATCATTGAGATATGCCATAAGGTTTTTCACACAGGGGCATTACACTGAGCAATGGAACAGACAATATGTAGATAGTCAGTCCTCAGAACACACTTAGATAAAATATAATTATGTGGAGCAATTGCCCAATAACACTTCTTTTTTATGCAATATATTCCGCAGATTATTGCTGCTCTGCTCTTTCTAATCTACAAACAATCCCCCTCTTCCAATCTACTCGTCTCACTGATATCTCAGTGACTTTGGTCAGTACTAACTATTTTGCTTAGTAATTTGTTCTGCCACATCGCACTGGCTCTGGCAGAGGTTACTATGTATTAAATTCCAATTGCCTTAATCTGAGGCGATCCACTCAATAATCATCATATGATGACAAATCATTATGCATTGTTTATCAACATCACCTATCACCCAAGACAGAGGAGATTTAATACACCTTTCTAACCCAATATTGACTTATCATAAGGCGATTAAAATAATTGCACTTATACTCAGGCTCAGCGGATTCTACTCATTCCACCATAATGACTTATGGATTATCATCCAGTCATATCTTAATCACAACATGGATTTAATTTAGGAAAGCTGGTTGTAGCAAATAAGTTTTAAGACCAATCAACAATGTTTCAAGACCATACTTAATTTCAGGTGTTAGAATTATATTTTCTATTTGGTGGATTAGTCTGAATGCCATAGTAATATGTGTTTGTATCTTCAATATTAATACATAACACCTCTTTTTCTGCTCTTGACCTATCTTAAAGTCAGGACATACCATTCATGTCCAAAAACTCTTTATTCTATCATAATTATTTGTATTCAAACTATGTAAGTTGGAAGCCTTGATCTGGGAAGATTAAAAAGTTACCATTAAGCAGCATTGATTTCTGAGAATTATAAATGAACCTTGTTATAAAATCAGACAGTATCACTTTTCTTTCTCGTTGCAAACACTTTTGCAACCCATTCAATTCAAGACTAAATCTAGTTTGATAATCTTATAGAGGGGATTAGTCTGCGCCCATGTCTGGGAGCAGTTGGGCAAGCAAGGCAAGAGGAGCAGGTGGAAGGCCCGCGGCCTCTAATGTTCAAAAACGCCCCGGAGAATCTGGCGGAATAGAAAAAAATCTAAAAAAACTGGCAGTCACAATTTCCCCGGAGATACTTGCGTGGCAAGCATGATGCAACCAGTACATCAACATGCCACACTCCCAGCCACTTTCATCGGTGGAATTTGGAGTCCATGTGTATCTGGACATCCAAAAAACGGCCTTATGGGAAAAATTTTGTGAAGATGTAAACAAAATTTTCCTGACTGCGGTGTACGTTGCACCTCACTCCATGTCACGCAGTTGGCTGGACCTAGGTTTCGAAAGCAAAATAGCAGCAGACAAGGCTGCAGTGGTGCGCATAGTGGTCGACCTCCCTGAAGGGCAACAGGTCATCAAAACCAAATGCACCAGATGGACAAAATCAAACCAAATTTTCCTCACGTTTGACTTTTTGCCTACTACGGTAAAACGTGACATTATGGAGCAACACCTGAAAGATGGTCTCACCATATATGGTGAAATACAATCTTTCGAAATGCAACATTTTACGCTGATGCCACACCTGTGCACCAGCAAAGCAATTGCAGTTCTGACCCCAACTGAGGAGATTGCAAAGGACCTAACCCAGATCCCGCACTCCACCTTTATTGACATCACAGGGCATACCACCCACCCATTTTGGGTAACCATGGACAGCGTGCCCCCCATTTGCACCTACTGTGATGCGTTCAGCCATAAGGCGCATGCATGCCCCAACAAGGAGGGCGTCACATTCCAAGAGCACCCCTCAGCGGCCATGGCCAGCGGAGAGGCGCACTACAAACCAACTGCAAGCACCAAGGAGGCTTTCCCGTGGGGAGCACAAGGCTGCTACCTATTGGTAAAGCCCATCTCCCCGCAGGAGTGAAATTGGCCAAGCAGGCCCATAGGGCCGCGGCCAAGGAAGCGGCCAAGGCCACCACCACCATCCCACACTCACAACGCCAGGAGGACATGGAGACCTTCGCGGCGGAAGCAACTTGGGAATCCATCACCCAATCAGATTGGGAGGCCCATGCTGAGTGGGCCACTCAATCTGAGGATCTGATGGGAGATTTGATCTCACCCAATTGCTGCACCCAAGCTCCGGTCAAAACTGACTTGGGACCTATCCCAACCAAAAAAAATTTTTTTTTGCCCCACTCGATGGTGCACTGAACTTATCTGCACCACAAAAAATTTGTCCGACATCGGGAAAACAAAAAGTGAAGGCCAAAGCCAACGCGACTCTTTCCACAAAAATTAATAAAAACCCTGATAGCGTTGCTGCTAACACCCGCGCTGCTGTGAAAGCCTGTGGGGACCTGGAAGAGGCTGGTGGGCCTGGGGGGCCCCCCTCGCACCTAAGGTGTGATGGGGGAAACCTTCACTCTAGGGACGCTGAATATCGCTGGACTCAAGGCCTCCCCATCCCAGGCTAGGAAACTGAGTTTTTTACAAAACAATTTACCCGTGGATATCCTGGCCATCCAGGAGTCCCACTGTCTACGAGGTTCCGAGGAAGCTTAAAACAATGCTCCTACCATCCCTATCCTTTTGGTCGAAGCACTGTGGGGTGCTAATTCAGAAAAACAATTTTTTCAAATTCACATCCTCAGAAACATTCCTAAATGGCTGAGTACTCATTGTCACCTTCTCGTGGGCTGATGTTGCACACACAATAGTCAACATTTACGCCCCAAACGGTGCACATGAGCGTCAGGAATTTTTCTCGTTGGTCAAATCCCTCCTGCTACCCCCCGATTCTTTCCTAGTTGGCAACATGAACTGTTGGCTAACCTCACCAACGGACCAGTGGCTGCCATCAACCCACGCCCCACAGGGTCACGTAGAACTACGCGTTTTAAAAGCCACCCTTGGGTTAATGGATGCGCTGCCGCGACATGCCCCACTGCTCAAAAACATGATGCACCCCCACATCCACAACAGCCAATTAAGGTCCATGACCTGCATCGACCTTATTCTAGCACCAGCAAAATTCCAACCCCACATCTCCCACTTCAAAAAAACAAAAATGGAATTCTCTGACCACTGACTGGTCTTGATAACATACCACTTACCCATCACAGTGGCAAAGGCCCCACATTGGTGCAAAATCCGCCCCCCCGAGCTCGCGTTGCCAGGATTTTCCATGTGGGTGGAAGAAGCAACTTTGGCAAAATTGTTTGTTGCACTGTTTTGCACGGACCCCATTTCCACATGGGCAACTTTCAAAGAAGACACTATCCACCACTATCACCATTTCTCCTCCAGGCGCTCACAAGCCACATTGGTGGTTATCTCGCGCATGCTGGCGGAATTGGCCCACTTGGAGTCCAACATTCCAGCCACAGGATATAGCCCTGCATGGGGCCAGAAGTGGGCGGAGGCAGCCGCCCACCTCAACGCACTTGAAAGGCAACACAAATATTGGGTTTGTGTCCAATACAGGGCCACACGCATCACTAAAGGCGACAAGTGAACTGCATACTTCTTTAAAAATTTTTCGCACCATGCCAGAGCGTGGCCTGCACACAGGTGCGAAGATCAGATAATTCTATCGTGGACACACCGGCCAAAGTGGCAATCGAAATGCAAAGATATAACTCTGAGTTATACCGAGCTGAACCAATTTAGCTGGCTGAAATGGCGGAATTTCTCGACCAAGCTCATATCCACACCATTTTCTGATACCCGGAAATAATGAATTTAGTAACTCCAAATGAATTATGGACAGCCATTCGCGGTGCGCCAAACCAAAAATGCCCAGGCCCAGATAGCATTCCATATGAGTTCTACAAAAAATATTTTAAATATATATCCCCACTGCTGCTAGCCTCACTCAACCAAAGCCTGTTAGAAATACGCCTCCTACCAGGAGGACATGAGGCCTTTACTGTCACATTCTTCAAGAAAGGAGATAGGCTTGACTTAGCCAACTGGCGCCCCATTTCTCTAACAAACACAGACACCAAAATTTTAACCAAAATCATGGCTAACCATTTAGGGACTGTAGCATCTGCCACCATCTCCCCAGAACAATTCAGTTTCATCCCCAGAAGGTCGATTTGGGATAACGTGCACTCTGTGGCTAATGTGTGTCAGTCCACAGCCTCTGGGGCACTTGTATTCTTGGACCAACAAAAGGCCTATGATAGAATAACTGGGAATACCTAAGGGCCTGCCTCCATCAATTCCGCCTACCCTCGCTTCATAAACTGGGTGATGCTGCTCACGGAATCTGCAACAATGGCCGTGCGTGGCCCAGGCTTCCTAATGGAAGTAGTCCGCCCTCAAAGGGGCCTGCGACAAGGGGACCCCTCAGCCCACTCTTATACAACTTCAGCCTTGACTCACTACTGCGAAATGTGAATGCCCACCTCACTGGGGTCCATGTGCCAGGCCAAACCCCAGTCAAGATGATGGCATTTGCAGATGATTGCGTGGTGGGGATGTCTAATAACAAAGATGCACGCGCGCTTGAAGCCCTCATCCAGGAATATTCCCGGGTAAGCAATTCGGCACTGAACACCTCCAAAACCGAAACCATCCTCCTTGGTCAGTTTCAGAACTGCTGGGCCCCAGCAAGTAGTTCCCAACCCAGCCCATCTGCTCGCCCACGTCCACGCCTTACTAACTCAACAAACACCGCTCCACTGGTGCTCCCCTTTGTGCCACGTCCTACCATCGGACCAGTACGCCATCTGGGCATGTGGATGGAGGCAGGTGGATACGCGTCACAGTGGAGGAGTGCCATATACTGGACAACGTGACGAAGAGAATCGCCTCTCTCAGAGCCCACCCTACTACCCTCACTGGCAGGGTTGTTCTTGCTAACTCTATGCTCCTATCCAAAGTCTGGTTTGGAGCCCACACCATCCCCTTCTTCCCAAGCTTCTTCAAATACCTGTATGCTTTGCTACAAGGATGGCTTTGGTCAGGCCACCCTCCACCAGTACAGCTAGAGGTCATGTTTGGCCCTCATCATCATGGTGACATGGGCCTGCTTGACTTCAAAGCCCATTCTGCCAGAATCCTGGGCACCTGGATCGCGGCCATCACCGCTCCTACATTCCCATCCCAACACTGGTCCCGCGCGGCCTGCTCCAACTTCTCCTGAGCCCTGGGCCTCAACAATCCATCAAACCCACACTCCCTGATGAAATACCTCGCATCACACACATCAGCCACAGGTCCTCACGGGACTAAAACCCACTACAAACGAATCCTACTCTCCATGCGAAGCGCAGAGTGGAGAATTTGTATTAGTGGACATACAACCTGAAGAGGCCGCCCCTCTCCTCAGTTCACACAAGAGGTACAGGGGCTACCCATCCATGATGGCGTGATCCCCATTCGACCAAGTCCTATCCAGGGTGGACTACCTGGACATGATGGACATCCCTTGTTCCACTGAGACCCAAAAGACTATCTGGAAATATGCACACCATCCTCTGTTGCAGCCTCAAGTCCGCTCCCATGTGTGGCGCTGCCTGAAATGGGTGTATCGTACAGCTGAGTGCTCTAACGCTTTACACTCATCCTGTGTCATGTGTGGCAAGTATGGAACGCTGTTCCACCGCCTGGAGAAGTACCCCACCTCTAAAGTGATATGGCGCGAAGTCCAACGTCTGCTAGGCCAGGATCAAACACATCCCTTAAGCCTGTCAAGAGATATGTTTGCTTCATCAATGGCCTCCCCCTCCCACCCTCCCTCTGTGCTCTGGTGGTTGCAATCGCCATGTGGACTATCCACACGATTGTCTTGGATGCCATCGCTGGCTCCATCCCCACCCTCCCTGAAGCTGTCCACAGATTCTGGTCTCATCTGGTGGACCACTTTCAAGCATGGATGTTTGAATATCTCCCACTGCGTCACCAACAGCTGGTCTCCTCCAGGTTCCCAGTCTGGTTCATCAAATCAGACCCCTTCCTCCACCGTGCTCTATAGTGGCTACGGCCCCTTCACACGTTCCCTCCACCTCCCCATAAGTGGCGTTCCCACTGGCAACAAGAGATAGCATTGCGTCTCTGGGGTGCCTCCTGGTACTAAGTTTTGTCTCATCTGAGTCATATTCGGAAGTGTCCATCCCATGGTTAGCCTTCCCCACAATAAATTTAAAAATAAAATCAGACAGTATCGTTAGGATCTGCCATATTGTTAATACAGGTTGATCCCACTGAGCAACATACAGACAATGTGGGGATCGTCGGTCCTTTGGACACACTTGAAAATATACTAAAAATAGGAGCAATTTCCCAAATGACTCTTTTATTTATTTCAATAAAAACAGCGACCTTTCGCTGTCCTACTCTCTTTCTACTATTAACAACCTGCTTCTCCCAATTGCCCATCTCACTTATATACAGCGGCTTCAACAATACCACTTTCATAGCTTGGGCTATTCTATTCCGCCGATTATCCTCAATTTCAGCTTGTTAGTCTCTAATTCTATATTGCCCCAATCATAGGCGATTTACTCCATATTCGTCAAATGTTGAAATCTCCTTATTGCCTTATTTAGAGTCAATCCAATAATAACCCATTGTATCCCAATATCGCCTCATCTTGAGGCACTTGAATCATCATAACTGATATCATGTTTGGCAGAGACTTCCCAATCTGCCCTAGCTGTCATACAATTATTGTCCAGTCATAACAGAATTGTAACAGTCCCATAACCCAAATTAGATTTGACTCCATATCATCAATTTAGACTTTGAATTTAGGGTATTACTTAAATTAATCCGAATTCAGTTAATAAGCATTATGTCTTAATCTCCAAATACTTTGCCAATCCCAAACCTTTTCTGAATATGTCAATTCATCTAACAAAGATCTGCCTTTTCAGAGATCTCCTGAATACACCACCACAATAAAAAAACCATGTATGCTGGAAACATTCCATTTCAAGAAAACTTTAATATAGAATCCCCTTACTCAATTTAATCCTGATTCTCTACCAAAGTCTACCCCACATTATCCTAATATCTTAATCAGCTGACCTTATGGGTGGTATAAGATGGTGGTTAAATCACCTTGGAATCAAGAATGATCAATTAATAACTCTTCGCAACTCCCAATAATCATGTGTTCCTTTTGTTTCCAACAGTACTATAAATAGTACTAATTTAATTTTAAATAAAGGACTTTATCAGAAAGTTTAATTAACTATTTTTTTTCAAGTTCTCATATTTATTCTAATGGACAAAGCCTTGTCCACAGCAACATACTTTGTGAACCTGCCCTCATATTCTCATGATGTTAGTGATTTCCTCCTGGTACCCCAACATTAAATTAATCTAGTTCTACATGAAAATCTAGATAAAAATATTTTTTATGTGACTTAATTTTTAAAATATTCCACTTTGAAATGATGTATTATTAGCCGTATTAAGGTGCCTCATACTTAGTTTTGATTATTAAAGTAATCTTATAATAATATTTTTGGCTATCTATTAAACTTTAGTGATGGAAGCAACTTTAGACAGGGGGTATAAATCATTTTAATTCTGGTAAAAAGCCCAAGCAATTAAGCACTAGCAATACTAAACTTATAACTGTAGAGCTATATATTTAAGTCTGCCCTCCTTCTCTTTGAGGCTTTTACAAAACTTGGATGCTATAATTTTTGATGACAGGAACTTCGTTCCATAAAGTAATAAATAATTAACCTTGAGTGTCCCAATAAAACCATCCTTATTACTAACAGTGTAATGATATCTGTAAAAAAATCGAAATATTTCTTCACAAAAACTTTTATTTTTTAACATTATCCTCACCTTAAGATTGCTGCCTTAATCTTTATATAAAGAGTAATTAGTATATCCTAGAAAAAAATTTTAGATTCTAAGTTTTAAGTGTAAAAACAGTTATTTCATACCATCTAGTACTAAAAAACAGTTATTTAATCTATTAATGTTTATAGCAAGATTATATCTATAATATCAATTAAATTCGACATTTTCTTTGTAGCTTTAAATTAAGTAATCTCTAACTCTCCAAAAATGAGCTACTAATAAACACAGCATAAAACAATCCATAAAGTGACTAAACCTTCATAACTTGCAAAAAACCCAGAAATTCCCCATGAGGAGGCAACTCTAAAGGCCAACAAAAGGTGGCAGAGAATAAATAGATAGTAAAGATAGCCTTTATTCAAGTATAGGAGGCAATTAACAGAGTTTTTTTTTAGAAAACCACAATTATAAAGAAATTGTGGCAGGGCCTGAATTACTTTTATGGGGCTTGGAATTAATTCATCCAAATATACAATACTATTATCTATAGTAGTTTTATACCTCAAGTATGTGTGAACTCAAGTTTTTGACACTAGCTGCATTTTTCCATTTTTGGTAATATTAGTTCTTGTAAATGTATCTAGTCTCTATTTGGAATGCAAAAATAAAGACCCATCCTCAATTAATTATAAATGGTGAGCTTTGGTACTGTTGCTATAAATCTTGTACCCATCACGCAATTTCTGAGACTTTACATGGGCCTGCTTGGTCTCAAAACAGTGTTTATCCAAGGTGTACCTAAGGTCAGGAAGGGTGCCAACTTGACCCTTTTGGCCTTACCATCTCCTCCTTGTCCTTTTGGTTCACTCCAGAAATCCTTTCAAGGGATATGACATTATTTTCTGGTATCTGAAGCTCCACACTATCCCTAGGGGCTTCAACCAAAGAAATGTTTATATGCAGTGGGGGTAACTTCATGGCTTAACTGCCAGGGTGGACTTGAGACCCACAGCATCTGGAAAACGCTTATAGAATTCATCAATAATTAATATTCTTGGCGCAATTGCAAGCCGGGATGCATCTGTTTTATTCAGCATTAAACCCCTTCAATAATATCAGATATTCCTGCTTACCTTCTCACCCTACAAGAGGCCACAATCATCCCCACTTCCCACTCCAACGCCAATCTGCAGGATATATCTGGGGTCTCATGAAGGAGACTTTCAAAGGGAGTCAATTTATTCTCATATATATTGGCAAAAATATTAAATTTTGGCAGTAGTTCAAGACGGTAGAAAGCATAAAACCTTTCTAGCCACGTTTAAGGTCATATCTTCTTTGGCGCAGACTTCTTACATGTGTTGCAGCTGGTTTAACCAATTTTTAATTTATGTGGATTATTTAAGTGAGTATTGTTAACTATTTAGACACAGGGTTGATCCATTAGTATAAGTGCACAGCGCGTGGCCCATAACTTTATAGGGAGCCGCCAAAGTTGTAATGATTACTTTTGGTGCTATGGCCTTGGCGCTTTATGTTAAAATGATTATTTTTTCATATTGCTTCTAAACCACGCAACAAAATCTTTGCTATTATTAAGTTTTATCCTACTATTCTCTCATATCCCTTATACAGGCGCAATATATTTGTCAGGAAAATTTCTATTGTTACTAGGGCAATTAGCCAGCACCTTTGCTTGCAGTTGTTTAATTGCAACTATAATAGAAATATCCTGAGCTCTTGTGTCTCGCTCTCTAGTTCTAATCCATATAATTACTCCTCTAGTCTAACACTTTTGAGTACAGCTTAGTATATATAAAATGCAACTGAGGGACGCTAGTGAAAGAGCATATCTTGGCAAGATTCCAACAGTAAGAAATCCTTTTTTCTATGTCAATGGAGAAATACTCCTCAAAGAAGACGCCATGTGCAAACCAGAAAGACTATGTAAGTATTTAATATCACATTGTGCTTCTTTTTAAATATATATATAATTTTCTCTTGTCAAAAAGTTAAAATTTTGCAAGTTTGCCAAAGTCACTGTTTTCTTACAATGTCTTGTAGTTTTAAGTGTATATATCTGTGCACTGAAATCTGACGCCCTAGAACCAATTTAAACAGCATGGCTGTTTTATAGGGATATTTTGGCATTGAGCATCACAAAGTCCCCTTCTATATATTCAGGCCTAACCCTTCTCTTCCCATCCACGTTCTCCTTGTATAACTTCATGGCAGCCTCCAATTTCTTATTTACCCCATGGTGTATTTTCATGATGAACTTAGCAAAATTTACCACTTCTTGCACCTTGGAACTACAACTGGGCTCCATATTTACATAATTTTTTGCCATAATTGGCAAAATAAGGATAACACCATATGGAAGAATGCTGGGTGTTATTATAGCTAAAGTGCGCTAAAAAGAAGGTTTGAAGCCCAATCTGAATGGCCAGTCTCCATTTAACACCCAATTTTTTATACAAGAAATGGTTCATTCGCTTGGTTGCACATTGATTTGGGGTGAAAGACAGTAATATGACAAGAACAAAGCAAAGAGTTTCATAAACTATTACCAAAATTATGACATGAACTGTGGACCCAATCATTAACAATCTATCTGGGAAGCTCATGGGGGAAAACACATGAGAAACAAAAAAACTTTGCCAACTGCGCCACAGTTACTGTGGCGTTACATAAAATAAAATAGGCGAACATGGTAAAAATACATTACTACCATGATAGCATCATACTCCTCAAACAGGGGTAACTACACATTAAAATTAACTGAGAGGGAGTCCAGGGTACCTCTGCATTAAAAACTGATTACAACAACCCTCCAAGAGGCTGACAAATTGTTTTCATCTTATTGTAGACAAGGAACTTCATGGTATGCCTTGTAAAAAGAGTGAAAATACCTTCCTGTTATAAATATGGCAGATAAGCTCCAGATTTGCCTTCTTAGGGTATCCTAGTTATCTCGTCATATGTGCCTTAGTTATTTATTGGCAAAGTGGTCCTTTGGGAAACTATTATTGTCCCTGGAACCATACCATATTGTTCTTTACATAATACCCTTTTGTTATATCTTTCTGATTCAAAGTGCATTTGGAGAGAATTAAGGTATATTCAGTTGATAAGGAATGAGATGACGCCCTTTTCAGAGTATACAATACTCCTCTAGATTCTCCAGTGAAGCAAAAACTGGAATGTATGCCTAGGTGTGGGGTTACCTGGATACAATCTATCCTGAGGAATCACCATTTTGGTTTTAGGCAACCACACTTCCTTGGAGTCAAGAGGTAAAGAAAAGATTATAGCATAAAGCATCAGCAAACCCATTATCTTTGCCTTTAGTGTTTCATGAGAGAACAAAGATTAGGAAGGAGTCCCATGATAGAGGATTTGTCAGGGGCTAATACATGTGGGGTTTTGCCTACAGCAGAGCTCAATGGTCAGTAAAAACGTGGAATGGCTAGGAGGAACCATGAAGCTATGGCACCAATTGATAGTGGGATAAATACCTCAAATGTTCTTTGTAATATATAGTTTAATCCAAAACCTTGTAAGTACATCTTATAGGAAAATATTTAACAAGATGCTCAACTTCATCTTTGCACACCTGTAACAAATCATCATCAGAAGCGAAGCTAAAGGAATTTCAAGCTACTATAAACTTCATATTGATATCAACTTAAGTTAAGAACTGATGTGGAGAGCAAAGATCACTTAACAGATATAAGGCATCCTTAAGTGCAGAAGCCAAATGAAAAGTTCTTGTCCGGTGGCTTTATACAAGGATGACACTACCTCTGAAAGATTCGATGTGAACTTCTAAAAGAAAGTGCAAGTACACAAAAAGCACTTCAACTCCTTAACTGAGTTAAGCGTAGAACAAACACAAATTTTTTTTCATTGTCTGATTAATCATGTATCCTTCATCAAAAATGATGTTGCTCAAAATGGTGATTTGAGGTTAAAAACTCATAATTACTAATCTTTAGTGTCAAGTTTGCTACTCTCAAATGTTCAACTACTTATGCAATTGTATCTCAGGGGATACTTGATCTGGAAATAACGCCAGAATGCCATTCAAAATAGGTCACAGCGTACCGCCCAATAAACTCTCATAATACCACATTAATATGACGCTGATTCATTGCTTCTCATTTCTAAGAGACCAAAAGGAATGACTTAGACATTGAAAATCCTCTTCCTTTTATAGAATGCAGTGAGCCATTCCTGACCATTTTTGATGCAAATCTGGCTAAAGGCGTTAAAGAAAGCCAGATGGAGAAGACTTTAGCCTTCTCCACATAGTGGGAAGATCTGTGCCTCCATAGGGATGAGATGCATATTGGTTATGGTGACATTATTATATTACCAAGTATACACAAAGAGCGTAGAGTATCGTCCATTCTTTTCCACAAAAAGTCGTGGCAATAATACTGGAGAGGTACGCTAATATAAGACTCCTTTTGCAAGTTGACCTGTGACATAAATATATAAGCATCCTCTACCCATTGAGTCAAAAGGTAAATTGGGGAGGAAAGGTGATCCAGATCAACTGTAATTTTTAAATCACAATCAAACTTCAAATTATTAGGTAAGGCATTTGCTGGTGCTGTATTAGTTAAAAACTCCAATTATTCCAAACAGGGGGTTTGAGGTTCTTAACAGTTGGGCTTCAGCAGAGGCAAGGTAAAGCTTATGTACATTGAGCCACTGCAGCAAATTTATCAATGTGCTGCTTTCTGACATGAAATTGATAATTCTTGACTACCCTCTAAGGACAAATTTAAGGTTTTGGTTTTCAAATTATATTTTATCTTAAAATTTGCACCAACCCACTTCCAAAATAACTGGATACAGCAGGTTTTAGACTGCCAAGGAGTTTCAGCCAAGTGGTACATATCAACTCAATAATCAACCAGGCCCTGAACCTTCAAAGTGGTTATATTCTGGGAACCACCTACCATAGCCATATTCCCAATTAAGTAACGCAACTCTAGGTTTCAGCCAGGTATATAAATGAAGTTCTCTGGTGCCCCGCTATTTATTAAATTTGGTGTTTTAAAATTCTCAGAAGAAGAATGAGTAGCAGAAAGCAAAAAACTCTAATTATTCATTATATAATGTAGATAATGCCAAAAAAACATATAAGAGGATTAACTTCACGTGGAAGAAAGTCAACATTATATGTATTCTAAATAAAAGGAGAGGGATATTATACCACTATTATATCAAGAAAATACCCAGCAACATCTTCTGCAAAAGCAGACCTATTGTCATAATATTTTACTATAATTTTTCATCTTATGAGTGTGGTAAATTATGTTATGGATAAGTCAAGGATGATCAGGGGTGATCTCATAGACAATAATTGGGTCTAAAGTGCACCACAAGAGCTTTTAAAAAGCTCATACATATATATAATTTTTCAATATAAATAACATCACCAGATTTCCAAGCACCATACCCATTTTTATATACATTTGTACATTGATGTTTGTTAGGATTCTCAACAGTTTAGATGAAGCCTCAACTTGGGACTTTGAACTTGTTATTTGTTTTGGGCAATATCAACATATATCTACTATTATTAATCTACCAATTGATGCTTTGTTGGGTCTAAAGCCCAAAATCATCTTTAGCTTAAATTTACTTGGCATCGTCCAAATTCAATTAATATTGGATGAACTTGAGTAAAGTTATAATCAAACTGCTCCACTAGTTGATAAAACTGGCTGATAAACTCTATAACAACTATTATTTTTACCCTGGAAGGAACAAATCCCTTATTTCGATGTTATCTTATCTAAAAACTTCACCTTATCTTATGTGTATTTTATCTGTTGTCTACTTCTCTTTATCCTCTAAAAGTTTTAGGATAATATTTTCCTAATCTATTCCCAGTTCCAACAGGGCTTGCGCTGATCGTTCCTTATATCCCTTATTTTACTAACACTATTTATGGTGCAAAAGATTTACTCAATAAAATAACTTTTATGCTCTACCTCTTTCAGCTCTTTAGTAAAAGTTCATTTTCTCTCTTGGGACCTATGAACCAGTGTGGTTAAGTCCCTAACTATTACTTTTTGAGACCTCTGAACCTTTAAAAAGGTTAAATCCTCCTCTCTCCTATCCACCTCAGCAAGCTTCAAAGGACCCAGCTTCAGACCTCTCTCAGTCCCAACAATGTCCATTACCAATACACCTAGACCCCTTTTCTCTAAGGGTTTACAACGTTCTATTATGCAAAAGTCTGAAATTGGAAGCTCAATGGATGATTTTTTAATTAAAACTTTGGGCTGGACCCCTCCAAACCCTGAGTTTTTCCTAAGAGTGAAGGCGTGGCATTAGGAGATGCTACTATTTTTTGTAGATATTTAGGTCTTCTAAAGGCAGTAAAGATATGGTTGTTCATGAGCAGTAGAGCCCCAGAGAAGCTTCTTATACACTAACAAATAAAAATGAGATGAAACCCCTGGAATTCCCCAAGATGTCCTAAACTCAAGGGCAAACCACAAGAATACAATACTTTTTATAAGAGGATGCCTGTTTCCCAGGAGGTATTTATAGGTATTACCACTGGTGAAACTTCATGGCAAAATTGCCTGAACCATCAATTAATTTTTTTAGGCGTAAATTCATGCTACCACTTAATTGTTTTTAAAAGGTAAGGAATAAAAGTAAAAGAGCCCTCCATTTGTAAAGCAAATTTCGTTATAATGGAAATATTTATAGGGCTCCCCACCAGTGAAAAATTTGTGGCTAAATTAATGAACATCTTCAGTTTGGGGCGGAGAATTTGCAAAGAAGGGAACTTTTGGGTTTTTTCCATATTCCCAGCCTGCTAGACTACCTGGTATTGCTAGGGGAAAATTCCCTAAGGCGAAGTGGATCAGAAATTGGTTGGCCCAAGTTTTGGAGGAACTACGTTCTGAAGATTTTGGGATATTCACCTGGTAGTATCCATTGGGGATCGATCTGGATGAATACCCAAGATCTCATTGGGCGGAGTGGCTGACGAAATAGGGGCATCTGATAGTGTTTAACTATCAGGTATACTAATTGGGATCAGTAAGGTTTCAGCACCAACTGATTGGGAATGAATAGTGAGTTGCGAGTTGAGTGATGCTGCCTGCAACTAGTGAATTGATCCATTGGTGAAGTGACCTGCCATAATGGATAATAAGTCCCATTACCTAAGCAGATCGCTAGCCAATTATGGTTGGTTCACTTGGATTGAGAGAAAAAGTTAGGGACACGTTTTCTGACTCTTTCCATTTGAGGTCTTGATGATGTCCAATGGCGGAATCCTAGCCAGGATGGGGAAGACCATCGCTGCCAAGACAAGGATGGGTGATTCAATGGCAATGGCTGCCATTTAATTGAAGAGGTGTCAACTGAGGGTTAGACAGCTGAATCCCCTACTATATGATTCCCTAGGATTTACTATAATAAAAAACTCAGAATAGAAGACTTAGTTTGAAGATAACAAGTACTTTACAGTAATATTACTAATTTGGTGTATAGTTAGACTATCAGCTTCTATTGTGTTGTTTTATCTCAAGGATATTATTGCAGTAGGCAATAATTGGAAGACTCTCAGAGAGAAGAATAAAGATCCCAGCGGGGATCTAGAGGTAAAGGAACCACAATTAGGGATAGCTGCTGACTGTGTGTTGGGCCAAGAGAGACTGTCACTGGGGTCCTAACAAAGATTAGGTGGACAAGGATATAGGGAACAAATCCCTATGAGTACGACTTACAGAGTATTTAATTGGAAGTACTGGCTGAAGCGTTGGGCCTAATAATAGTTTAATCTCAACTATGGATAATAGTCTCCATACTATTATTGATTAGTAAATTCTATACAACTCAATGAAGTGCATGAGGAAATTGAACCTATGAAGAAAAAAGGTTACTGGGTTGACAGCTGATAAGTAACCGCTTAAGTAAATCTTACAGGAACCAATAATAGGATCAGAGTAGGCAAGTGGAGCCCACCAAAACTGAGTGTCCACTTTCTGGCTTATTAAACTTTAATAAAAAATAATGTTCTGAAGACATCAAGACAAAGTAATTTTGGTCCCAAGCAAAAAATATAAATAAACCCCAAAAGTGTTTCAACCAACTGGGTACACACAAAACTATAAAAAGTTTTGAATGAATGGATTATGAGTTCTTTGCTTCTAGAAGAAGGTACAAATTTCTATTGCCCAGTAAGTGGCACTGTGAGAAAATTGACGCAGCCCCTCAATGACCTAAGAGGCCAAGTGAGAGCTGGTTTAATTAGAAAATTAATAGCAGTTTTATAAAAATTAAAGCACAGATATAAGGACCTTAAATAGTCCTAAACCACCAATTACTTGCAGGGAAAGAATGAGCCCCCAAGTAGAGTAAAAAAGAAACCGCAAGGTGGTCCATTGCAAAACAAATGAGAGCGGTGTGGTGAGAAGATTAGAGACCATGGCAACCAGCTAATGAATTCAAACACTATGAAGAAATTAACATAGAAAAGCCCACAAGTATAATAAATAGGGTTGGTCGTCTAGTGTAAGAGGAGCGACTCTACCTATCCAATAATAGGCTACTAATAAACACATCATAAAGACACCCCTTAATGTGACATCACCTTCATAACTTGCAATTAAAACCCAGAAAACCCCATGAGGAGGTAATCCTTAAGGCCAACAAAAGGTAGCATAGAATAACTATATAGAAAAGATAGCATTTAAGCAAGTATAGGAGAAGACCAACAGAAAGATTGGTCAGAAAACGCAAACTTATAAAGAAAATTAGGCTAGGATTTGAAACAAATTAGTGGTAGGAAATGAGTCTTGCTAATATAGTACTGCTATCCATGTAGTTCTATACATAAAGTTTATGAAAAGTTGAATTTTTGATACATCTGCACTTTACCATAGTTTTTGGTGATGTTAATTTTTGTAAATGAATAAGTTGCCGTATGAAAAATAGATACAACTACCCAACTTCATTTAATTGTAATTGGTAAATTTTCTTACTGTTGCTGTAAAATCTTGTACCATGGTATATATTTGGCAGTATTGGTGAGATATGCCAAAGGTGTTTTGCACAGGGTTAAGCCCACTGAGCAATAGGACTGAAAATATGACAATCATCATCCTCAAATAACATTAAAAACTTTTAACAAATATGGGCAATTATCCCCCCATGACACTGTATTTGTATAGTATAATAAATACAGCGTATCCTTGCTGTCCCGCTCCTCTAAACTACTAACAACCTCCTCCTTCAATCGTCTCATCTTACCTATATCTCAGCAACTTCAGAAGATATCATTTCCTCAGCTTAGTAATTCAGTTATACTGTATCTCACTTTTTTATGGAAAGACTTTAAACATTAAATTCACAATCGCTTAATTCTAGGCAATTTACCAATTATTTTTCATTCATCAATATCTCCTAATCACCTCATTTGGAAGCGATCTAATAACCAATTTTACCAACCCAATATTGCCTCAGCTTGAGGCGTTTAAATAATCATAACTCATATCAAACTTGGCGGATTACACCCATTCCGCCAAAACAACTAAGGGCTTATTGTCCAATCATATCAGAATCGCAACATCACCCCTCTTGACTGGATGATAAAGCTCCTATTGCTTATATGCATGGAGGAACTTTGCATGCACTAAGTTAATTATCCAACCACTTGCAGAATCCTTAATAGTATAAGCATCCACACCAGATTTCTCTATTATCTCAAATGGCCCAATCCAGATGCTGGCCAATTTGTGCGTCCACCCAAACCTATGTTGATCATGTAATAACCCAGGTCACCTTCTTTGAACTGAGCTATCCCTCTATGCCATACCTGATTGGAAGTCTGATTCTTTATCTTCTTGACTAAACTGAATGAGTATTCTTTGGTTTAAAACTTGATTATTATGTCCACTAGGTTAGTAAAATAACATTAGGGATCCATTCTCCTTGTATCTTCTACGCAAGCATAAAGCAGTTATGGAAGAGCAGAGAAACGTCATATAGTAATCATGTAGGACTCTTTCCCATGGCAGAATGATAGCTAATTTATATGATAAAATGGTGTGGAAAGGAGGTAACTCCAATTGGAAGGTCAATCCATTACCAATTTCCAGAGTATGTTCATCAAGTTCCCATTAACTTACTCAACCATCCAGTTGGACTTGGGGTGGTATGAGATCATCAGAACCCTGCAGATGCCCATCATCTGGTTCAACTTTAAAAAGATGTGCAAGGTGAAGTTGGTACCATTGTTGTTAAAAATGAACTGACAACCGTGTTGTTGGATTTTACACTCCATCACAAACTTAACCACAGTGACAGCCCCAATATCGTAGATTTCTCATGCCTCAACCCACCAGGTCAAGTGGTAAATTATCCACCAGAATATACTTGGATTGGTTTGCTTCAGTTGGCAGAGACCCCACCACACCAATAGAAACCGTATGCCAAACAGAGTGAGGCTTTACCAAATGATATGAAGTCTTATGTCAGAACGGCTTCTCCACTTGGCTCTGATGCCAACAGGAGATTGTTACAAGCACATCAATTGCATGTTTTCCCAGTAGTACCATGGTCGCAATATTTCCAGGGTCTTGCATAATCCATCATGTCTGACTGCTTGGAGTGCGCACATAATAATACCTGGGTGTGCGGAAGGTCTTGAGATATTCATGGTAGTGTCCTCTACACGCTGGTATTATTCTCTATTCCTTAGGGATGTAACAACCCTTATTCCATCTAACACCTTGATGACTTGTGGCAGTTAATTGTCATACTTTTTGCTGAGCATTTTATCGGAAATTATATTGCTCAGATTTGCTGTAACAACAATGGTTGAAAATTTTGATAAGCAATCAGCATTTTGGTGTTTTGCTCCAGATCAATGAATGGTTTCAAAGTTGTAAGCCTGCAGCTTAAGAGTCCATTAGGCTAGACGACCCTCAGGCTCTCTGAGATTCCACAACCTGGGGCAACAACGCATGGTCCATTACAACTTTAAACTTCACCTCATGAAAATATTGCCTGAATTGCTAATAAGCATAAATCACTGCTATGCACTACCACTTGGTCACAGTGTTATTGCATTTGTGGCAGTTCAAACTATGACTGCAGTATGCAACTAGATGCTCCTCCTCCTCATTATCCATATGTTATAGAACTGCCCCAACGGCGAAAAGAGACACATTAATATGAACAATAAACTCTTTATCAAAATTTGGGTAGTGGAGCTCTGGTGCATTCATTAATTCCATCTGAAGTTTTTCAAAAGAGTATTGACGGAGTTTCGTCTATTTAAATATGGCATCCTTTTTTAATAAATTGAATAGCGGTCCTCCACTACAACTAAAATTGGGTATGAAGCGGTGGTAATAGCCAACCATTCCAAAGAATACCTGAATGTCCCGCTTTTTGTTTGGCGTAGTCATCTTATGGATAGCCTCCACTTTGGCTGATTGAGGTTTCAACCCATTCACATCAACTACAAAGCCAAGGTATTGCATCTAATCCTTGAAAAAGCGACAACTTTGGGGTTTGATCTAGATGTTAGCCTCAGCCAGCTGGTGGAATACCTCCTCCAAATGGTTTAAGTGCTTGGAAAATGTACAGGAGAATATGTTGATGTCATTGAGGTACACAAGGACACAGGACAACTTAAGATCTTTAAGGATAGTGTTCATCGCCCGTTGGAATGTAGCCAGGGCGTTACATAGCTCTTGAGGCATAAAGGTTGGTTATAAAAGCCCCTTGGGCGTGATTATGATGCATTTCTACTGTTCTGCCATGAGCAATTCAATTTTCCAATAATTGGAGATCAAATCCATTGCAGAGAAGTAAAAGGCTCCCCCTAGCCGATCCAAAGCATTGTAAAACTGCGGTAAGGGGTATAAGTCCTTCTTGGTGATAATATTGAGCTTCCAGTAATCTATTACTATGAAGTTGGTGGGATCCTTCTTTTTTGAGCAAAAAAACAGCCAAAGCCCATGGATTTTTTGATGGTTTGAGCATTCCTTATTCAAGTAGCCTTTTGAAATCCTCAGTTACTACTTCCTCAGCTGCCCTAGACCGTTGGATAAGCCAAGATCTGATGGAGGGATGATTCTCTGTTTCCATTTAATGGATCACTCCCTGCGCGCACGCTAATCATGATCATTCAAAGCAAAGATCTCTTTCTAATTTTTAAATAAGGCTTCCACTTGATCTTTCTATTCTTTCATTAATCCCTTTTAAATTATACACAGATCACCTGCCATTATGCCAAGCTGTGGTTTGATGGGAGACCAAATTCATCCAATGAACTGTACTAACCCCAGAGGAACTCTTCAACTAGGATAAAATTTAAATACACTACTATTTGGTGCTGGCAGATTCGCATAGTCCATTATGGAGATTTGCTACCAAAACCTTGATCTCCTCATGTCACAAGAGTATAATACCTGGAGCCACGTGGGGCCAAGCCGAAATTGTTGATAGAGCCCAAAGACCTCCCCATAAAGCCCAGCAGGCAATTCAACATCTAACTTAGTGGTTATATCACTTGGTGCTTGGAGGGGATGATATAGGGCCAGCAGCACTAAGTAGTAACCCTTGATATTCATATTTGATGGGGAAGGGCCTGGGTCTTGTCTTTAGTTGGTAATAAACTGGAATCACCCCATCAAAATATGCAAAGTTAATAAGACCCATGTGCTCAAGATCTTTGGAATTCCGCTGGAAGTGAAGTAAATTGGGATCCACTGTCCCAGAATTTTGAAGGTCTCCGCCATAATATCAACAACAGCCCTAAAGTGGCACATAAAAGCGGTTTTAAATAACATGTCATAGATACTGTTTGGTAGTACAATGACTGGGGCTACAATGACAATTGACCCAAACTGTATGGGTAGCACGCTGTACGCTCCTTCAGAGACCATTCTTTCCATGCCAGAAGTTCCATATACCATATGATGCTCAATGTCAGGCTTTAGTGCCAACTTTGCAATTAGCTGTGGACGCTAGTTGATTGGGTATCTATATCAAGTATAGTGTGGACTCAGGTTTTTGCTATGATGATATCACAGTAAGTACACTCAGAGTAAAATAAATTCTAATTGTTTAAAACGTGGACATTCACGGATCTTGTTTCCCAAGAAAGCTCATAATACTCTCTCAACTTTAGGATATGCTTTAACAATAGAGTTCACAAGGAGGGCAGCATATACCACTTTTAAGAGAAGCGCATCAGCGTTTGGATCTGGCTCTTCTGTAGATAGTTGGTCAAACATTAACAAGCATAAGGTTCTAGTTGCTCCTAGGGGCCTGCTTCTTCCAGGTCCTTGATTTGCGCTCATGTTAGCACATTCACCCCTCAAACTGACTGCTGATATAGGAAGGCATCTTCATTCTGAGAAACTCCCGCTGAATGTGCAGGGATAGGTTTAGGTGGGACATTTTAAGTCAGACTAACGGAGGTAGAGAGTCCCATCTCTACTTTTCTCTGACTTTTACCTGATTGTACTGCTTCTGCAGTAGGTAATTAGCCTGAAAATTGAGGCAACTTCTGTCCAGGTGCCCAGAGCAACCGCACAAAAAACAATTGACCCCATAAGACCTGCATCCTTGATTGTTGTTAGTTGGGCCACCCCAAAAGTTGGGTGGGGTCAAACGGTGTACACAGGCCTGACCCAATAGTTGAACTGCTGCTGGCAACTCAGTTGGTAGCGAGCATGTAGTGATAATAAGGTCAGGGGTTACTTAACGGGCGCTGAACAGGGAGGGATAATTTCCCTGAATAAAAAACTCTGGAAGCAGAGGAGATAGGATTCTGCTCTATATTGGGTGGAGGAAAGGTAACAGATAGATGGCGTAAAATTTGAACATGTGCAAGCAAGGGTACATCATCCTCTTAATATGGAGACATGGAATTGAAAAGCTCACAGTATGGTTTCACAGCAGAGGTTAATGCTATGCATATGTCAGATTTGGTTAAGTCCCTGCCCAAATTAACACATGGGCTTCCACTGTAAATTGATCAGCAATATGGCAAGGGTCTCATTACGCTGAACCCAATGGTCAAAAACTCAGCCTTCACCTGCGCCATCTTTAAAGTCCCTCCAAACAACCATAGCACAGTTTCCTTCACTTTTTGATAGGTAACAGAACTGTTGGGAAGGTATCAAGTAACTTGGTCAGTGCTTCCAACATCCTTAGTGGATATTAATAAGTTTGCTTTATGTTGATCTGAAGCTCCTTCTGCTGCAAACTCAAATCGCTTTAAGAGTCCATGGATGTTCTCATCACAATTAAAAAGATGCGGCTTTATTAATAAAACCTCATGTAAAAACCGCGGATTTTTCACTGGTGCACAGGTTCACTCAACTACTGACTCTGGGAATAATTACAAATTTGCTAATTGTATGAAGACAATTAGCCTAGTCAAGTTCAGATAAATGGATAGCTTTGGCCCTACTTTTGCAGATAATAATATAAGTGACTTTGGCCTCACTCTGGAAATATAAGAATTTAAGTGACTTCAGCCTCACTCTGGCAAGATATAATAAGTTAAGTGACTTCAGCCTCACTCTGGCAAGATATAATAAGTTAAGTGGCTTCAGCCTCACTCTGGCAATATAAAGGTTCAAGTGACTTTGGCCTCACTCTGGCAATGTAAGAATTCAAGTGACTTTGGCCTCACTCTGGCGTTGACACTTAGACAGAAAGTACTTCTTCACAACTTAACTTTAAAGTAAACAATCAACAGTTGAAAACAATAAAGTATTCACAGTACTAAGGTGTTTATTAATATTAAAATGAGGGAATATTTATAGGGTAAAATGGTGAAGGACATGTGTTAGGGGTATTCATGGTAACCATAATATTATCAGCAGCCTAGTCAACAAAAGGGATATCCACAATGGTCTCAGCATGCCTAGCTGATAGAAAAGGGATATTCACAATGGTCTCAGCACACCTAGCAACAAAAAGGAGATATTGGTTCAATCTTGGGAAATATTCCAGCTGATATTCATGAGGAATAGCGTATTTAAAATACCATTTGTATCAGCCCACATGTTGGCTACCAAACCTGACAATTGCCCATGAGTAATTGCTCATTTCGAGCCAATTTAATCATATCTACATTGTCAGCAACAGTCCCCAACAAAATAGGATTTATAATTTTCTATCAGATTTGAAACTATGTGAATTACAATTAACCATTTAATTGGTTATTATCAGCAAAGAGATGGCATAATTGATCAACGTCTCAAAGCTTAATCAATAAGCTAAATTAAATAAATGAACCAATTATTTTAAATTAATTGAAGCTTAAATAATTCACAAGCTGGATAATGTGGTCATATAAATTCCCACACACTCCTCCGCTTGACCAGATTATCAGTTAAGAATGTCTTCATCCAATAATTCCTTCTATGAAAAATTTTATCTAGTTTGAACAAAGCGGACGCCTCCCATTTTTTTGTGATGTCATGAACCGCCCAAAGGGGTATCCTTTCCAGTCCAGCTAGATCCAGCCCCTGATTCAACTTGATTTGGCAATCCCTTCTTCTGCTCTTCCTGAAAACGGTGCCAATTTCCAAAGATGGGACAGGGTTGGCTGTTTTATCATTAAACTCTCATTCATTTATTCCTCAATCTCTTGTCGCCGAGCTCAATTTAGAGCCATTACTGGATTTGGCTCCCATTGTTCTAAATACAGTAATTGCCCTTGAGCCTAACAAAGCAATTTCTTCTGACTTGGATCAATCTTTATTAATTGAGTTGGATCTTCTTCCAAAGTTAATTTTTCATATTGGTCAATTTTATCAACTGACTATCTTGTCTACCCAATTGACAATAGGTAATAAAAGTACGTTGAACTTCTGTACCAGGAACTTTGGGGTAAATTGACTGAATCACTTAATATATATTTCACCTCATCACCTTGTTAAATTTACTTGATTGGGATTCCGCCTCTTTTGCACTCCAATTTGCAGGGCAAGTACTTCGCACATGGGCTACTTCACTCTCCACATTGCCAAATTTTACCGTTCCTTTCCCTTCTGGTTTTAGGAGGCCTGCAGCCGCTGCCTTCAAGATGCTGTTTGCTTCCTGCACAATTACTTTGTGGCTGGGACTATCCTGTGATATCTTCCATTAATGGTAATATTGGTGGTATGGTTCAGCAGCCACCTGCACATTTCCCTTGTTTGCTGTTTTCTCATATGCCAAGTGTTCTTGACAAAGCCCATTGTCAAGCACTCTAAACACAGCTTCCGGCGCCTGTGCCATATCAAGATTACACGGACTTGTTTTCTGATTGCATATTCTTGCATTGCTCTTTTCCTCCCCAATCTGGGGTTTCCTGTCTTGCCAAACTGGACGTCCCCATCACTCTTCCCATTGTTGCTTATTCTCAGAATCCACCTCAGGTTCAAAGAACTTTTTTAGCTTGCTCTATCCCTTGCAAGTATCTGATCCCAGATCAACTTTGCCAACCTCTTTCACAACATCATTGTTCAACCTGTTCCCCCCAGAGGCGTCAAAAAAAGCTCGCAATTCGCAGCCCAAGGCATAAAAAAATTAAAATAACTTTTTTTCCCTTTTTTCCATTTTTTACTATTATTTTTAATCTTTTAATTTATATATATATAGATATTTTTAATACCATTTTTTAAGAAATTTGCTGTGTACTTTATTAATCACATGACCATCAGTTATATTTTTGATTGTGTAGGAATCATTTGCCATTTTGCAATAACCTCAAATGGTCCTGACCATAACACATCTAGCTTATTTTGGTGACCAAACCCATGTTGATTGCAATAGGCTACTTGATCTCTAACGGTAAATTCCATAAGGGTGGATCAACTCTTATCATCAGCCTTTTTGACCTGAATCCTTCTCTTGATCGTTATATCACAGGATTGAGATTGGAGATCTAATATTATGCTCACAAGGCAGTATAAATATTTATCTGCGCTCATCCCGGAGTAAGCTCCACTGCTGAATAGAGAATTGGCAGCAATGCTGATCTACAACCATACAATAATTTGAATGACGTTTTTCCATCACCAAATGGAAACTTATATTATATGCAAAAGTTACCAAACTTAGATAAGATGCCCAAGATGACGCTTTACTAAAGATCAGCTTCCTTAATGTAGCGGCAAGTGTCACATTGGCTCATTCCACAACTCCGTTCATTTCATGCCCAAAGGGTGCAGACACCACCCCTTAATTCCCATTAGTTCACTCAGGGTGGAATTACAAACGAGGTAAAATTAGTCCTGTTGTCACTCAGCAACACTTGAGGACACCCATGTCAGTATACTCCTGCTCCAGGAAGAATTTTGCAGTACTTAGGGCATCTGCTCAACTCAAGGCTGGGGTTTTGACCCATCTTGTAAGGTGGTCGATCACTACTATTATGTAACATATACCACCTGTACTCGCACTTAGTGGCCCCATAACATCAATTGAAACTGTGTGCCATGCAAACCCTGGCTTCACTAATTGGTAATTTGTCACGTTCTTATGTGGCTTATGAATCTGACATTCCATGCAATAGGTGATATAATCAGCAATGTAGAAACTCAGGGACTCCTAATAGTAGTATTGCCAGATATGTTTGATTGTCTTCTTTGACCCACCATGTCCAACGACCTTAGGGTGGCCCAAATTATCTCAATGTGTTCAGATGGTTTCAGAAACAAAAGCCTCTTTTCATCTGTTTCTTTTAATAATTCTTCATTAATGAGCTCAGTATTATCCATTGCCTTCTTTATGCTTTTTGAATTTTGATTGGCTTTTCCTGAAATTCCCCATGGATCATTTGCTCAAATAGGTCATCAGCACAATCTTGTACAGCAAGAACGGTTGGCAACCTAGACAGACCATCAGCATTCTGATTCTTATCTCCTGCCTGATGTTCTATCTCAAAGTTGTAGGCCTGTAACTTCAAAGCCCACCGCGCCAATCTCCCTTCTGTTTCTTTAAGGTTATGAAGCCATCAGAGAGAGGCGTGGTCAGTCACAACCTTGAAGTGTATTCCATGGATATAGACTCAAAACTGCTTGCATGCATATATAACCGCAAGACATTCTCACTCTGTAACCATATAGTTCCTCTTGGCCTTTGACAGTGTTCAGCTGACATATGCTACAGGGTGTTCATCCCCCTTGTTATCCACTTGGATAAGGACGGCTCCTATTGCCATCAACGATGCATCCAATTGAATAATGAACAGCTTCTCAAAATTTGGGTATTTTAAAATTGGACTCATTGTCAAGTATTTCCTCAATTCATTGAATGCATTTTCTGCCTCATCACTCCAGTTAATCTTTTCTTTAAATCTTTCAATAGGTGGAAAAGTAGCTCAGCTATTTTTGCAAAATCCTCAATGAATTGGCAATAGTAGCTGACCATTACAAGGAAAACTTAAATAACACATATGCTCTTGGGGACTGACATCCAATTAATCGCTTCTATCTTTGGTACTTGGGCTTAAGTCCCGTGGCATTAATTACAAATCCTAAGTATTCTAATTCCTCCTTGAAGAAATGGTATTTTCTTGGCTTGATTTTGAGATTTGCTGAAGCCAGTTGCTTGAATACTTCCTCAAGATGTTGTAAGTGATTGATAAATGTTTGACTGAATACATTAATGTCATCCAGATAGACCAGGACACAGGACAGCTTCAAATCTGAGAAAATTGTGTCCATAGCCAGATGAAATGTTGCAGGGGCGTTACATAAGCCTTGAGGCATCCTCGTCAGCTGGTACAACACCTGTGCTGTGATAATAGTACACTTCTCTTAGTCTTCTGGGAGCATGTCTATCCGCCAATATCCGGAGATTAAGTCCATGGCGGAGAAAAACATGGCTCCTCCTAACCAATCCAGCGCATCATTGATCCTAGACAGGGGGTATGAGTACTTTTTTATGATTTTATTTTATTTAACTGAGGCAAGCTGACCAGGGGACAGGCATTACTGAAAGAAAGAAATGACATGAAACCTGAACAGGGTCAACTCTGTCAAAGAAAGTTTTTCCATTTCCAGATTGGGACTCAAATTTTTCTGGTTATGTCATGGGTAAGTTTTTCGTGTTATTAGACCTACTAACCGCCAATAGCTTCCTTTGGCTGGCACCCCAATCGATGTGCAAACGGTGGAAATCAAACCCACAACCTTCAGGTTGGTAGCCATATGCCCTGCCAAAGAGCCTTCCACCCCTTTTTTGTGATTTTATTTAACCATCAGTTATCTATTACAATTCGATTCAAACCATCTTTCTTCTTAACTACTAATATAGGGCTCGCCCATAGGCTGGACAACGGTACAAGCATTCCATGCTCTAAGAGTTTTATTTTCCTTGGCAACAACTGCTTCTGCCGCCCTGAACTGTCAAATAGGCCTCAATCAAATCAGCCCATCATCCCCAGTATCAACTTGGCGTAAAACATCCTTTGCACACCCCAGATCATGGTCATCCTGCGTGAAAACAACATGGTATTTCTCAAATAAGGCCAGAACTTTGTCTTACTTGTTCTCCGTTAATCCAGCTAACTGATCCATTTAATTAGCATATGGATATTACTGTCATTTTCTTTTGGAAGTCCTAATTCATCCAATTCACCAAATTTGTGGAAGAAAAAATCTCTGATACCAGTTTCAGTTGGGGTGAATGTGACCACCTGTTGTCATTTGACCTTTATCAGAGATTTTCCCAGATTGGCTAAATGGACCCAAATCTCCTCATGACCAGGGATTAAAATTCCTGGGGCTACCCAAGGTTCAATCCTCGATTGTTGCCAAGGAGCTTTGATTTCTGAATATAACTGCTCCAGGATCTTCAAAGTCAGTCCAGTCTCCACGATTTGCTGCATTCCCAGTTTAATTATGACATCTTCCTTAGAACAGATCAGGATTCCATGATTCTCGTTTACATATGTAGGTAATTTCTGGACCTTTTTTCTGACTAATTTTTAACTGATAGGTAGTATTCCATCCTTACAGGCTAAAATGATGAATTATTTCGTCTACTGAGGGGCGCTTTCCCCTTGCATTGATAAACCAGCGGCAACGTTTGCCCCAGAATTATCAAAGTGTCTTCTTCAAAGTCACATTTGACCCCATACTTTCACATGAAGTCAGTGCCAATGAGTATATTGTAATTCTGGTCGGCTAGAATAATCGCTGGTGCTAATATTACCAAAGATCTAAACTGTAGCAGTAGAGCGCTATAAGCCCCACAGGAAGTTGTAGAGTCAGGGCCTGCCATCCCATACTGCTTCTGGTGCTCCAAATCCAGTTTGGCCTTTAATTTCTTTACTAATTTGGTCAATACTATATTGATTGGCGCTCAACTGTCAATTATTGCTCTGACGGGGATTTGGTTCACCAAAATATCTGTATATGTGCACTTGGAAAGATAAGATAAGTTACCATCTAGTACTAAAAAAAGAAAGATAAGATAAGCTATTAATTACTGCATGTATAACATATTCATTGGCCAAATCAAGGGTATGAACTAACTGAGCTGATATATTGGGGAACGTTTCTCAAATTGTACCAATTAGAATCAATACATTAACTCCATCTAACTTGGTAATTAATAAGCCATATCATCTTTGGCGTTTTAGACCTTCTCCACTATCTGTTGGGCATATGAGAGAGCTACCTCCTGTATAATTTTTAGGGGCAATCCCCTTCGATTTCAATCTCATTATTGCATTTACATCTTGGTAAACGATCTGATGAAGGGGATCTAATTCAGGCTCATCTGCAAATAGATTCGACTTGTCCAAACCATCTGATTTATCTGGAAGAACTTGGTTACCTGCAGTTCTAGACTGTTCTGCATCTAGACAGCATGGTCTTTTCCCTGCCCATTGGAAGTTTCCTGTTTATCCTTATGCTGGACTAAGTTAACCTGATTCTTTTGGTTTGCTTTGTCCACAGTTATTGGTGAAATGACCAGGCTGTCCACACTTATTGTAAGTTAACTGAGGCTTAAATGATCTAACTCCTTCAAACTGTTTATCTTGATTCCCACAATTTTTGAAATCTCTGGATTTGTTGGGGAATCGTCCTGGTCTCTTACCATTGTTTGACTGGTTATTTGGCTCGTATGTCCAAAATTGGTGTGTCAAACATTGCAGATAGAACCTTTAGGTGTTCTACCATTTGAGCAATGGTGTATTTACTGGTCAAAGTGGATGACATCATTTGGTGCAATTCTTGATGAGGGCGCAACGCGTTCTGCATTGCAATTCCCCCATCAATATCAGTCATCATGTTGGCCCCATTGAGGAGCTGTGCTTCCTCTTAGAAACAATTGGTGAACGCACCCACTGTTTTGTCTTTTTAAATTGAATGCCCATGAATTTTTGTTTCCGAGCTGCCATCTTATCTGGACTACTGAATTAGGTCAGGAATCGCCTCCTTCGCCTCCTTATAGCTCCAGTTCTCCCCACAAAGGTAAGGCAAAACTAGGTTTTGGCATGAAGTATTGTGACAATTCATGACGGTGACAGCTTTTTGTCAGTCACTATAACTGTACATTGTCATTTCAAATAAATGGAAGAAGGCAGGCGCATTATCCTAATGGAAAGTGGGCAACTTCAGAGTACTCTTGAAATCTTCAACAATAATTGGGCCAGCACTTCTAACTGAGGTTCAAGAAGATGCTGGAGTTGCTTTGGGTGTTACTTCAGGAAATGACACAATGGTCAGGTTATTTATTGAACAGATTGGATGGTGCTGTCAGCAATACTCTCTGCTTCAATGAATGCAGATTCCTCCTCAAATAAATTTGTCTCATGATACTCATATCATGAACGAGTACACTTAGAGTCTTCAAGGTTATCCAATCATCTCAAGATTTTATCTTTCTAAGCCAAGAGTTTTTTGGTCATTTTCTCAAAGTTGATGATTTTTATCAATTTCCTCTTGTAAAGTCGCTTTCAGGGTTTTGACTTCTTTCTTCAGCTTGCCCTCTCGGTTTTGGACATGGAATAAATGCTCATAAAAATCAAAGTTCTCTTTTTCATATTTGGACATTTTATCATCTAATTTGATTACTTTAAGCTTCAAGGAATCTAATTTGGATTGAGTTGCAAAATCTAATGCATTCTTGTTGACAATTTCTATCTCTGTGCAAAGCTTGCCAATTTTGGCTCCCATTTTCTCACTGAGATTTTCGAATTTTATCTCCATCTCTTTGACAGTATTCTTAATCTCCTGTCTCCCCTTGACTAAATCAAGCATGACTTTGTGAGTTTCGGTGTTGCTGAAACCATTGGCACAGCGCCTCCTGAGCTTGAATCAAATCAGCAATATTCAATTCAACTAATTGGCAGTGCTTATCCGCATCATGTTTCCATCAGTAGTTAAACCTGATTTGGTTGATAATCTCTTCAACTATCCCTCAAAGTATAGTAATCAGATCAGCCATCAGATTCTTGATTTGGGCGTTAGATTGCTGAGCACACTGTGATGTAGAATCTAAACCAGCGCGAATCTGCTGAAAACTGACATCTAATCGTCACATTAAAGCCTGCTGTTGTATGCTGTTGTTTTGAGTATACTCAATAAGATCGGCGATCACTGCCTGCTGCTGTACTTATATAGATCTCATGTTTTGGGTAGTTGGCTGTACATATTTGATAATATAATTGCTGATATTACTAATGCTCTGAAAAAATTCTATTAACGTTGAAATGTTCATAATAAGGAAGTTTTCAAAGTGTTATCTTTGCTCTTCATGATTGGTAGTGTGGTGGAATAATCCAAAGCTTTGGTCCAAAGTATCAGTTGGAAAAATTTGAAATCCTCTCATTAGAATGTCGCTAATAATGGGTATATTTTCTCATATTCGCTCCAAAGGTGGTTCATAAATTGTTATAGCATTTTCATTTACTCCAATCATTGATAGATGAATGTATTGGGGATCCACCAGCATTCCAGCCTCTAATTGGATATTTCCCCGGTGGTCTGCCGATGATCCTGCTTCCTTATTACTTCAATGATCCATACTAGTTAGATAATTTGGTATTATTATTTTCTTATAAACTCAACTCAGCCCTTGTAGTGAGCACCACATGTAAAAACTGCGGGGTTTTCACTGGTGCACAGGTTCACTTAACTACTGACTCTAGGATAAATTCAAGTTTGCTAATTGTATGAAGACAATTAACCTAATTGAGTTTGGATAAATGGGTAGCTTTGGCCCTACTCTGGCAGATGACAATATAAGTGACTTCAGCCTCACTCTGGCAATATAAGAATTCAAGTGACTTCAGCCTCACTCTGGCGTTGACACTTAGACAGAAAGTACTTCTTCACAACTTCACTTTGAAGTAAACAATCAACAATTGAAAACAATAAAGTATTCACAGTACTAAGGTGTTTATTAATATTAAAATGAGGGAATATTTATAGGGTAAAATGGTGAAGGACATGTGTTAGGGGTATTCATGGTAACCATAATATTATCAGCAGCCTAGTCAACAAAAGGGGATATCCACAATGGTCTCAGCATGCCTAGCTGATAGAAAAGGGATATTCACAATGGTCTCAGCACACCTAGCCAACAAAAAGGAGATATTGATTCAATCTTGGGAAATATTCCAGCTGATATTCATGAGGAATAGCGTATTTAAATCACCATTTCTATCAGCCCACATGTTGGTTACCAAACCTGACAATTGCCCATGAGTAATTGCTCATTTCGAGCCAATTTAATCATATCTACATTGTCAGCAACAGTCCCCAACAAAATAGGATTTATAATTTTCTATCAGATTTGAAACTATGTGAATTACAATTAACCATTTAATTGGTTATTATCAGCAAAGAGATGGCATAATCAATCACCATCTCAAAGCTTAATCAATAAGCTAAATTAAATAAATGAACCAATTATTTTAAATTAATTGAAGCTTAAATAATTCTCAAGCTAGATAATGTGGTCATATAAATTACCACACTTCCTGCAGAAGCTCCTTCTGCTATTGGAGCACAGCATCCAAGGCAAGCTTGAGTTCTGCATATTCAACAGTTGCAGCATGGCAGGAAGCTTCCTTGTCAAAGCAAGTCTGATGTGACATGGTCAGCGACTGAGAACTTTTTAATGTTTTTGTGATTGATCAATGGCCCCCTGTAGTTAGCACCACAGTTATATATTTGCAGTATTGGTGAGATATACCAAAGGGGTTTTGCACAGGGTAAGCCCACTGAGCAATATGATCAATGATATGATGATTGTTATATAAAATAACTTAAAATCTTTAATAAATTTGGACAGTTTCCCTGAATGACACTTTATTTGTTTAGTATAATAACTACAGCAGATTATTGCTGTTCCGCTCCTCTAAGATACTAACAACCTACTCCTTCAAATTGTCTCATCTTGCCTATATCTTAACTACTTCAGATGATGTTATTTCCTCAGCTTAGTAATTCAGTTCTGCCCTATCTCATCAGTTCTGTCAAGCCTTCATTCATTAAATTCAGAATTACCTAATTCTAGGCGATTTACCAACTATTCATCACTCATCAATATCTCCAATTGCCTCATTGAGAAGCAATTTAATAACCATCCATACCAACCCAATATCACCTCATCTCAAGATGCTTGAATAATTATAACTTGTATAAACTTAGCAGATTCTAACCATTCCACCATAACAATTTAGGGCTTATCATCCAGTCAAATCAGAATTGTGACATACCCATCATGCTATTTCTGAGAATTTACTTGGGCCTGCTTGGTCTCAAACCAGCGTTTATTCATGGTGTACCTAAGGTTAGGGAGGTGATAACTTGACTCATTTGGTCCTTCAAATCTTCTCTTTTCATTTTAGTCTGCTCCAGAAATCATGTCATGTACATTACAATGGTGATTCTCTATCTCAGAAAAAGCTGCAGTAAGTTATCAGTTATCTAACTATTCTAAAAATTATGTCGTCACACATAAAGGAAAAATTATTTATATTATGAATATTTTTATCTTCTGTGGCTGAGGCAGTAGATCAATAGCACGTATATATATCTTTAAAAATGATACTTAGATAGCTGACTTTATATAATTATAATTAGAAAAAATTCAATCTTTTCAAAGTCTCAATTGAGACTCTATTTAGATTATGATTTAAAGTGCACAAGAAGATAATTATAATGTAAATTATACTAGCGTGCACTGTAGCATAAGATGTTGCAATTTGTTCAAAGCCTTCTGTAATATAATATGCGCGTTAAAAGACCTTGTAGATTCCCATTAGGTGTAACTACCCTTGTACAATGAAATGAATAAGTCTCATTTTCATATTTTGAATATTTGATTATTTAGAAGAAATTATATAAGGATAATTATAAAATAGAATGTGTCAACTTTTAATTCAGATAATTACAATTCTTAGAAGCATATATTCTCTACTTATTAAGCATTTGGCACTGTAGTTACTTATAATGAGTTATTTCACAACTTTATCTAAAATGGATAGTAAGTTGGACAAGGGCTTTCAAGGAGCAAAAATACAATAAACAGAGTTTTATAACTTTAAAACTACAATCTTTTGTGAGGGTAAACATCGGTTTTATCACATCCTGAAAGGTCTAGAATTACATGAGGTTATTTTGATAATCTTTATATATTTTTCACCAAATCAGGGAGGGTGCTCCAATGATAGATTATGGACTCAATGACCATTGCCTTTCGAGTTCAATCCCAATAGCTGAATTTTGGGTAGAGGACAATTATGACAGCGTTGGTGTTGCGCACCAATGCCCCAAACTGAGATAATAATTTCAAGGAGGTCCATTAATTCCTGGCCTATCAGAACACCGCATGTGGAAGTTAGCTGGGATTTATCCTCCTTTCCCATTAATTTTTGTTTTTGTTATTTATTTTTGCAGTATTGTCCCCAGGTTGGCCCATTTCAAATAAATGAAAATCTTGCACTAAATCAAATTAGCTTTTATATTTTATAGATAAGAATTAAAAAAGATAGAGCTTTATCTTATGACTCTTTGGTTAATTTCTGTAATGATCCTGAAATGAGAGTGTATCATATCATACTCTTCAGGATCAGCCAAAAAAGTTGTTTACATATTAAGTCAAAAGTATAGACTTTTTTCTAAGAGCAAGTGTATAAAGATTTTAACCCAAGATTTTATGGTTTTTGTGGTTGTGGAGTTAAAATCTTCAAAAAAGAATATTTTAGTGCACATTTAAGATAAGTTAAGCTACAAAATAACCTACTATAACTTACATAAAAGTTGAATTAATCTCTTATAAGTTTATTAAGTAATGTAAGGGTACTCCAATAATAACTACACTTTGCTCTCATAGTTCAATTGGCAGAATTAAGCTTTTCTAATAGCATGCAAAGTTTCTTATCAATTGAGTAGCTCATAAAGAGTAGATGTCCATAAAATCGCTCTTATAAGACTTAGATCAATCATCATATGATTTCTATAAAACTGTATTCATTTTAAATGTCTTTTCATTTTAAATGTAAACGGTTGTCATATCTAATTTATATTAAGTGTTTCTACTTATAAGTCTCAATTTACATACATAAGTTCATAAAAATGTTAAATTTATTCAAGAATTATGCTTAAATTTTTGGAAGATCTTTGTGGGGCAACTATATCCTGAGGCTAAGTATAGAGGTAACATTCTATACATGCAATGTTTTTAAAACTCAGAATATATTTTAGGAATTTAAAGCATACTAAAGAGGAAACTTTTCTTTCTCGTTGCAAACACTTTTGCAACCCATTCAATTCAAGACTAAATCTAGTTTGATAATCTCATAGAGGGATTAGTCTGCGCCCATGTCTGGGAGCAGTTGGGCAAGCAAGGCAAGAGGAGCAGGCGGAAGGCCTGCAGCCTCTAACATTTGAAAACGCCCCGGAGAATCTGGCGGAATAGAAAAAAATTCTAAAAAAACCAGTGGTCACAATTTCCCCAGAGATACTCGTGTGGCAAGCATGATGCAACCAGTACATCAATACGCCACATTCCCAGCCACTTTCATCGGTGGAATTCGGAGTCCATGTGTATCTGGACATCCAAAAAATGGCCCTATGGGAAAAATTTTGTGAAGATGTACACAAAATTTTCCCGACCGCGGTGTACGTTGCACCTCACTCCATGTTGCGCGGTTGGCTGGACCTAGGTTTTGAAAGCAAAATAGCAGCAGACGAGGCTGCAGCGGTGCACGTAGTGGTCGACCTCCCCAAAGGGCAATGGGTCGTTGAAACTAAATGCACCAGATGGACAAAATCAAACCAAATTTTCCTCACGTTTGACTTTTTGCCTACTATGGTAAAACGTGACATTTTGGAGCAACACCTGAAAGATGGTCTCGCCATATATAGCGAAATACAACTCTTCAAAATGCAACATTTCACGCTGATGCCACACCTGTGCACCAGCAAAGCCATCGCAGTTCTGACCCCAACTGAGGAGATCGTGAAGGACCTAACCCAGATCCTGCACTCCACCTTTATTGATATTGCAGGGCACACCACCCACCCATTCCGGGTAACTGTGGACAGCGCGCCCCCCATTTGCACCCACTGTGACGCGTTCAGCCATAAGGCACATGTGTGCCCCATTAAAGAGGGCGTTACATTCCAAGAGCACCCCCTCGGCGGCCATGGCCAGTGGAGAGGCGCACTACAAACCAACCGCAAGCACCAAGAGGCTTTCCCATGGGGAGCACAAGGCTGCTACCTATTGGTAAAGCCCATCTCCCCGCAGGAGCAGAAGAAGGCCAAGCAGGCCCTTAGGACTGCAGCCAAGGAAGCGGCCAAGGTCACCACCACCATCCCACACTCACAACGCCAGGAGGACATGGAGACCTTCGTGGCGGAAGCAACTTGGGAATCCATCACCCAATCAGATTGGGAGGCCCAAGCCAAATGGGCCACTCAATCCGAGGATCTGATGGGAGATTCGATCTCACCCAATCGCTGCACCCAAGCCCCGGTTGAAACTGACTTGGGACCTATCCCAACCAAAAAATTTTTTTTGCCCCACTTGACGGTGCACCAAACTTATCCGCACCGCAAAAAATTCATCCGACGTCGGGAAAACAAAAGCGAAGGCCAAAGCCAACGCGACTCTTTCCACAAAAAATAACAAAAACCCTGATAGCATTGCTGCTAATACCCGCACTACTGTGAAAGCCCGTGGGGACCTGGAAGAGGCTGGTGGGCCAGGGGGCCCACCCCTCGCACCTAAGGTGCGATGGGGGAAACCTTCACTCTAGGGATGCTGAATATTGCTGGACTCAAGGCCACCCTGTCCCGGGCTAGGAAACTGAGTTTTTTACAAAATAATTTACCTGTGGATATCCTGGCCATCCAGGAAACCCAGTGTCCACGAGGTTCCGAGGATGCTTGGAAAACAATGCTCCTACCATCCCTATCCTTTTGGTCAAAGCACTGTGGGGTGCTAATTTGGAAAAACAATTTTTTCAAATTTACATCTTCAGAAACATTCCTAAATGACTGAGTGCTCGTTGTCACCTTCTCATGGGCTGATGTTGCACACACAATTATCAACATTTATGCCCCAAACGGTGCACAAGAGCGTCAAGAATTTTTCTTGTTGGTCAAAACCCTCCCGCTACCCCCAATTCTTTCCTAATTGGTGACATGAACTGTTGGCTAACCTCACCAACGGACCGGTGGCCGCCCTCACCCCACGCCCCACAGGGTTACATAGAACTACGCGTTCTAAAAGCCACCCTTGGGTTAATGGATGCGCTGCCGCGACATGCCCCACTGCTCGAAAACATGACGCGTCCCCACATCCACAATGGCCAATTAAGGTCCATGACCCGTATTGACCTTATTTTAGTGCCAGCGAAATTCTAACCCCACATCTCCCACTTCAAAACAACAAAAATGGAATTCTCTGACCACTGACTGGTCTTGATAACATACCACTTACCCATCACAGTGGCAAAGGCCCCACATTGGTGCAAAATCTTCCCCCCAAGCTCGCGTCGCCAGGATTTTCCATGTGGGTGGAAGAGGCAACTTTGGCGAAGTCATTTGTTGCACCATTTTGCACGGACCCCATTTCCACATGGGCAACTTTCAAAAAGACACCATCCGCCACTATTGCCATCTCTCATCCAGAAGCTCACAAGCCACATCGGCAGTTATATCGTGCACGCTGGCGGAATTGGCCCACTTGGAGTCCAACATTCCAGCCTCAGGATATAGCCCTGCATGGGGCCAGAAGTGGGCGGAGGCAGCAGCCCACCTCAACGCACTTGAAAGGCAACACAAACATTGGGTTTGTGTCCAATACAGGGCCACACGCATCACTAAGGGCAACAAGTGCACCGCATACTTCTCAAAAAATTTTTTGCACCATGCCAGAGCGTGGCCTGCACACAGGTGCGAAGATCAGATAATTCTATCGTGGACACACTGGCCAAAGTGGCAATCAAATGCAAAGATATTACTCTGAGTTATACAGAGCTGAACCAATTCAGCTGGCCGAAATGGCGGAATTTCTTGACAGAGCTCATATCTGCACCATTTTCAATACCCGGAAATAATGAATTTAATTACTCTGATTGAAATATGGACTACCATTCATGGTGCGCCAAACTGAAAATGCCCAGGCCCAGATGGCATTCCATATGAGTTATACAAAAATATTTTAAATACATATCCCCATTGCTGCTAGCCTCACTCAACCAAAGCCTGCTGGAAATGCGCCTCCTACCAGGAGGACATGAGGCTTTTACAGTCACACTCTTCAAGAAAGGGGATAGGCTAGACTTAGCCAACTGGCGCCCCATTTCTCTAACAAACACAGACACCAAATTTTAACAAAAATCATGGCTAACCATTTAGGGACTGTAGCATCTGCCACCATCTCTCCAGAACAATTCGGTTTCATCCCCAGAAGGTCAATTTGGGATAACGTGCACTCTGTGGCTAATGTGTGTCAGTCCACAGCCTCTGGGGCACTTGTATTCTTGGACCAACAAAAGGCCTATGATTGAGTAAACTGGGAATACCTTAGGGCCTGCCTCCAACAATTCCGCCTACCTCCCCGCTTCATTAACTGGGTGATGCTGCTCACGGAATCTGCAACAATGGCTGTGCGCGGCCCAGGTTTCCTAACGGATGTAGTCCATCCTCAAAGGGGCCTGCAACAAGGGGACCCCCTGAGCCCACTCTTATACAACTTCAGCCTTGACCCACTACTGCGAAATGCGAATGCCCAACTCACTGGGGTCCATGTGCCATGCCAAACCCCAGTCAAGATGATGGCATTTGCAGATGATTGCGTGGTGGGGGTGTCTGATAATAAAGATGCACGCGCGCTTGAAGCCCTCATCCAGTAATATTCCCGAGTAAGCAATGCAGCACTAAACGCCTCCAAAATCGAAATCATCCTCCTTGGTCGGTTTCAGAACTGCTGGGCCCCAGCAAGTAGTTCCCAACCCAGCCCAGCTGCTCGCCCAAGTCCACGCCTTACTAACTCAAAACACACCGCTCCACTGGTGCTCCCCTTTGTGCGCGACCTACCATAGGACCGGTACGCCATCTGGGCGTGTGGTTGGAGGCAGGAGGATACGCGTCAGCAGTAATGGAGGGCCATATACTGGACAACGTGACGAAGCGAATCGCCTCTCTCAGAGCCCACCCTACTACCCTCACTGGCAGGGTTGTTCTTGCCAACTCTATGCTCCTATCCAAAGTCTGGTTTGGAGCCCACGCCATCCCCTTCTCCCCAAGCTTCTTCTTCAAATCCCTGTATGCTTTGCTACAAGGTTGGCTTTGGTCAGGCCGCCCTCCACCAGTACGGCTAGAGGTCATGTTTGGCCCTCATCATCATGGTGGCATGGGCCTACTTGACTTCAAAGCCCATGCCGCCAAGATCCTAGGCACCTGGATTGCGGCTGTCACTGCTCCTACACTCCCATCCCAACACTGGTCCCACGCGGCCCGCTCCAACTTCTCCCGAGCCTTGGGCCTCAACAATCCATCAAACCCCCACTCCCTGATGAAATACCTCGCATCACACACATCAGCCACAGGTCCTCACGGGACCAAAACCCACTACAAACGAATCCTACTCTCCATGCGAAGCGCAGAGTGGAGAATTCGTATTAGTGAACATACAACCCAAAGAGGCCGCCCCTCTCCTCAGTTCACACAGAGGTACAGGGGCTACCCATCCATGATGGCGTGATCCCCACTCGACCCCAAGTCCTATCCAGGGTGGACTACCTGGACATGATGGACATCCCTTATTCCACTGAGACCCAAAAGACTATCTGGAAATACGCACACCATCCTCTGTTGCAGCCTCAAGTCCGTTCCCATGTGTGGCGCTGCATGAGGCGGGTGTATCGTACAGCTGAGCGCTCTAATGATTTACACTCATCCTGTGTCGTGTGGCCAGTATGGAACGCTGTTTCACCGCCTGGAGAAGTGCCCCACCTCTAAAGTAATATGGCGCGAAGTCCAACGTCTGCTAGGCCAGGATCAAACACATCCCTTCAGTCTGTCAAGAGATATGTTTGCTTCATCAATGGCCTCCCCCTCCCACCCTCCCTTCGTGCTCTGGTGGTTGCAATCGCCATGTGGACTATCCACACAATTGTCTTGGATGCCATCGCCGGATCCATCCCCACCTCCCTGAAGCTGTCCACAGATTCCGGTCTCATTTGGTGGATCACTTTCAAGCGTGGATGTTTGGATATCTCCCACCACGTCCGGCAGCTGGTCTCCTCCTGGTTCCCAGTCTGGTTCATCAAATCAGACCCCTTCCTCCACACGTGCTCAATAGTGGCTACGCCCCCTACCACGTTTCCTCCCCCTTCCCATAAGTGGCGTTTCCCGCTGGCAACAAGAGATAGCATCGCTTCTCTGGGGTGCCTCACCTGGTACTGAGTTTTGTCTCGTCTGAGTCATATTCGGAAGTGTCCGTCCCATGGTCAGCCTTCCCCGTAATAAATTTAAAATTTAAAGCATACTAAAGAGTGCAGTATCAATTTATTAAAAAGTTTTGTCAAGGTATTCTTTGATGACCTAATGTTGAGTTTTTCTCTAACTTTAACTTTGTTTACTAAATTATATAAAAAACTTTTCTCTCTCGTTGCAATCACTTTTGCAACTTATTCAATTCAAGTCTGAATCTAGTTTGATAATCTCACAGAGGAGATTAGTCTGCGCCCATGTCAGGGAGCAGTTGGGCAAGTAAGGTAAGAGGCACAGGTGGTAGGCCCACCACCTCCAACGTTCAAAAACGCCCTGGAGAAACCGGTGGAATAGAAAAAAATAAAAAACTTGCGGTCACTATTTCCCTGGGAATCCTCACTTGGCAGGCACGATGTAACCAGTACATCAACACGCCACACTATCAACCACTCTTGTCAGTGGAATATGGAGTCCAGGTGTTTTTGGATATCCAACAAACAGCTTTATAAGAAAAATTTTGTGAGGATGTGCACACTTTTTTCCTGACCACAGTGTACGTCGCACCTCACTCCATGTCATGCAGTTGGATGGACCTCAGTTTCAAAAACAAGGATGCAGCAAATGAAGCTGCTACAATGCGTGTAGTGATTGACCTCCCTGAAGGACAACAGGTCATTGAAATCAAATGCAACAGAAGATAAAATCCACCAAATTTTCCTCATGTTTGACTTTTTGCCTACAGTCATTTGTGCTATTCTAGGCAGCACCTGAAAAATGATCTCACTGTATATGGCTAAATACAATCCTTTGAGATGCAACGCTTTACCTGATGCCACACC
>JAKSZP010014995.1:0-60136 GCA_022478985.1 Massospora cicadina
CCTAGGATTTACTATAATAAAAAACTAAAAAAAAATTGTTTGAGGTGGGTCATTCTCAGGACAAATATACCCACACTGAGAAAGTTTTCTAGCCAGTACAGGTTTTGAACTCAAAACCTGCACTAGGGGTGGAAGCAGTTTTACCCGCTCAGCTAACCACCCTTTAATAATAAAAAACTATCATTTAGTAAAACATTATTATCTAAAGTAATATTGTCAATTCAGTGTATAGTTAGACTATCAGCTTCCATTGTGTCATTCCATATCAAGGATATTATTGCAGAAGGCAATAATTGAAAGACTCTCAAAGAGAAGAGTAAAGATCCGAGTGGGGATCTAGAGATGAAGGAACCACAATCAGGGATAGCTGCTGGACTGAGTGTTGGGCTGAGAGAGACTGTCACTGGGGTATCTTAACAAAGATTGGGTAGACAGGAATATAGGGAATGAATCCCTATGAGTACAACTTACAGAGTATTTAATCAAAAGTACTGGCTGAAGCGTTGGGCCTAATAATAGTTCAATCTCAAATATGGATAATAGTCTCCATACTATTATCAATTAATACATTCTATACAATGTGACAAAGTGCATGAGAAAATCAAAACTATGCAGTAAAAAGGTTACTGGGTTGACAACCAATAATTAATCCTTAAGTAAATTTTTACAATCATGGATTCAAATGGGCTTAAACTGCAGTCAGCTAAGGTGGAAGCAATAAGCAAGATGACTCGCCCAGGTAATAAGTGGGACATCCAAGTGTTTCTGGGATGTTCAGGTACTACCAATGGTTCATTCTTAATTTCAGTTGCATCAGGGCCCCACTTTTTGAGTTATTAAAGAAAAACGCTTCTTTTGATTGGACAGAATGATTCCAGAGCGCTTTCAATGTGTAGCAAACCGCATTAGCAAGCGCACCCATTTTGCAATATCCCAACCTCAACAAACAGTTTATAGTGCAAATTGATGCATCCCTCTCCGCTATAAGGGCAGTATTATCCCAGAAGGATGATGACGGTGTGGAGCATCCTGTCTCATTCTGCAGTTAAAGCTTGAACTGTCCTGAATGAAACTACACTGTGACCAAGTGGGAGTGTTTAGTGATGATCTATGCTTACAAACAGTTTTTGGTATATCTACATGGGGTAAGATTCCAAGGAGTGATAGATCACGCTTCCTTGCACTGGCTACAAAATTTGCATGAACTGGAAGAACAGCTCGCACGTTGGGCTCTGAAGCTCCAGGCATACGATTTTGAGATTATACACCATCTGGGAGCAACACATCAAAATGTGGATTGTCTTTCTTGCTGCCAACAGTCGCTATCATGGAAGATTTACCTGACATAATGTACAATAAGATGGTGGCAAACAATTACCAGAATGAGCTTCCACAGGTGATCAAGGTATTAGATGGGCTCATGGAAGATACTTTTCTATGTAAGGGGGAACTATATAATCAGATTGGAGACTCAACGCTGAGTTTCCCTAAACTCTCAGCTAGACCCACAATTATTATGGATGCTCATCAGGCTGTAGGTCATGGAGGCTTGTGGAAAACGCTGGAGATTTTGTGACCCTGTTACTATTGGGAGATCATGCATTACAACATATTGGAAACAGTTAGTTGTTGCCATCAGTGTCAAGTGGAAAATCCATTTCATAAAGAAAACCACATACCAGCTGGTTAAGCCCCAGTTCACCTGGCACACCGTTTCCATTGATGTAGTGGGACCTCTTCCAACTAGCACCAATCAATCCAATTATATAATCGTCACCATTGATCATTTGACTTGGTGGGTGGAGGCTAGGACCATTAACAACTCTGGCATGGTCACCACCACCAAGTATATAATAGAGTGTGTTATACAGTGACACGGCTGCCCACAGTTCATTCTAACAGACAACGGAACCAATTTCACTTTTCACATCCTACTGAAATTGAATGAGTTGATGGCAATACGTGGGGTTTTGACCACCCCCTATCTTCCAGAATCAAATGGAATGGTGGAGTGGGTCAACAGAACCCTAGTGAACATACTCATAAATTGGTAAAGGATTGACCCTCAGAATGGAGTGCCCTTCTGCCTACAGCTGTGTTCATGTATAATATCATCTATCATTTGTCCACTGGTAAGAGTCCATTCCAACTGCTATATGGTCGACATCTGGCTCTTCCTGCCTTACTTTATTCATGTGTAGAGGACACTGGTGGTGTGGACCCTCAGCGATATTTGAAGACTCTTACAGATAAATTGATCAAGCTGCAAATGGAAGCTTACTCAACTAGTTTGGCCAAGAAGATTTGTAATCAGGTAGCCAATCAGAAGAGATGGAGTGGACTTCCGCTGTTTGCTGTAGAGAACCATGTTTTATTCAATGACCAGCATGGATTTTAGTGGAAAAACAAGCTCTCCAAAATCTGGGCTGGGCTGTCCAAGATAACTGAGAAGACCAGCATGGATGTCTACACTATCAAGGAACCTGTGGGGGGTCAAATTATCAACTTAGTTCATGTATAGTTCCTCTGAGCATATAAACAGTAAGAGCCTATCATCCAGTCAAGGGGGGTAATGTCAAGAAGTTGATATGACTGGACAATATGCTAACCATACCGGTGGATCAGAGGGAGAATCAAGATGAGTCTCAAGATTTACAGAAAAGGTATACAGATTATAATCAATCAAAATGATGACCATTTGGTAAATTGAGGGGAATTATGCCAAGAATTTGATATAAATGAGAGCTTCTAGAAATGGAAAGATGAATAGAAGACTACAAAGCCAAGGATGCATCCAGCTTGAGGAACTGAGATATAAAAAGTCACATGGAGGATTGAAGATGAGGTCTTTTACTGGGATTAGGTGATTGCAAATAAGTCTGCGATTTTTATTGAATAATAAAGGTCAAAATAAGGGGTGACAGCTCCATATATAGTTTATCAAGTTTTAATAAAGTTAGCGATCTTCATATTGTCCAATTTGGTTTCTCAGTGGCTAATACCCTGTGAAAACTGACTAGGCAGAATCAAGCCTATATGCTGAGAAATAACAAGGTCACTTTCCCTTCTTAAATTATTCCCCCTTTCTTCAGTGTGACATATTTGTCCCAGGGTCAACACACCCCTAATAAAATATAGATTAAATTAACATTTCTATAGAATGGGATTGGTTGAAATTCTTCTTTTGAAAAGTGGGCTGGGTTCTGAAGTGGATTTGGGAATAAGCTACTATGTTTAAGAGGATTTGACTTTGTCTTTTTTGTTCTTTAAGCAGAAGTATAGTTTTCAATGATTTCCATCACAGTATGGAATACTAAAGAGTTAAATGGCTTTTGTTTTTTTATGGATTGCATAATTAAACTTTTTACCTCTATTCGCCTTTATGCAAATTTCCTCTTTCAATCTTTTTAGATTGAAAGAGGAAATTTGCATGAATATATTTAAGCAAATTAGTTTAAGAATTTTTAAACCATTTTAAAATCATTTTTGTAAAATTCACAATTTTCACAATTCTTTAATGGATTATTGTATTGTCATGGGAGATATATAAATGTGCCAAATTTTAAAGCTTTAGCTATTCTAGAAGGTAGTTAAAAATCAATCTTAAGAGTTCACTACAGACAGAAAAACAGACACCACAGCAAGTAGAGAAAATGTTTTAAAATCACTTTTTATTCCAATCGAGTATTAAGTTTACATCAACAAGTTTTATTTATACTATTTTATTTCAGTTTCCTCTTTTCCAAACTAAATGAAATAAATTTATTTGAGTCACACTAACCAGGGGACAAACATTATTGATTCAAAGCAATAAGGCCTAAAACAAATGGGTGACAAGACAAAATAAAATAAAATAAAACCTCCAACCAGGTAGGGAGAAGAGTGCCACTAACCCAACATGTCAGAGGGGAAGGGAGGGTCAGGCAGCTCTTCATCAGGTGCAGGCTTTGTGGTAGATGCATATTTGTTATAGAAGCATACAAAAGCTGAGAGCAGGGGTGTTGGGGCATCAACATGGTGGGGTTAGAGGAGGGTGAAATAATTGTTACTTACCCCAAGGTTAGCTTGGAAGACGCCTCAATTAACTATGCAACATGATGTTCCACTTGGATGTGGGCATCTGGGAGTTGGGCCAAGCTGTCAAATGTTTGATGGGTAATTTCAGAGGTTGGGTTAAATCTTGCTAGGTCTGTAACATGTATGACAGTGTTTCTAGAATCATCAGCTAATTTTTTGATTTCCTCCCATGCTACTTTGGGGAAATCAGAGAGGAAGTCAATTTTTTTAGCCCTTCATGGAACTGTCTAACTGATTGGGCTACTGCTTTGCAGAGGTGGTGGCTATAGGGTGAGGCCACCGCTGCTAATGCAAGCTGGTGGTCATTTTGGAAGGGGATGGCATTGGGTTTAAGAGAATATCATCTGGGGGAGAGGGTTTATCAAAATCAGAATTATAAAAATTCAGTCCAATTGTATTCATCTGGGCCTTTTTCACCAGATTTATCATACTCATTAATGATCATTTTTTCTGATTCATTGATCTCATCCAATAGATTCTAAGGATTTTAGTTTATGATAATAGTGGATGCAGGATTTAGGTGGGTAGTAATATGAAAATGGGTGGATGCTTAGGTGCAAATAGTGGTTCAGGCCTGACTCTAGTTGGTTGTATTGAGCCCCAGGTGGTGAGCGTGGCTGGATATTTTAGTGGGTGCCTTCCCACTTTGACCCATCAAGCAAGAATGTTGGGTGGGAGGGGTCAACAAAATACCCCATTTAGATTCTGCTGAAAAGGGTTCTGAAACAGTAACAGGTGATTTGGTATTGTGGCAGGACCTTTTAGGGTGGTCAAGTTCAAAACAGAGGTGACAAATCTGTCAACTATTATTGACATGAGCCCATAAGAAATACTCTGGTGCCACAGCAATGTAAGCACATGGGGGATTTGATAGGCAATTGCAGATTGATTTAGGATAATGGTAGAAGTAGATTGAGGTACAGCAAGGCACTCTGCACTAGAAGGAACCATGAATATGAGGTTGAGCTGAGTGCTATAAGCCAAAAGACCTAACATCAACTTGTCATATAAAATTTGGGGTAAAAGATGTGAGGGGAGATTGGTAAATGATATTACCAATGTGGTATTATCAGAGAGATGAGTCCAGGTAATGGGGACTGGGGTATTTATATAAATTATAGGGGTCAGTGCCACTTCTGCTGTATCCTTCTCTGTTTGGAAATCTATATTAAAATAGCCCTTAAAAGGACAGAAATTGATAAATCCAGCTGGTGCAAAGGTAGCAGTGGCAAGTTTGATTATTGATTTATCAGCATATGGGAATAAATAACCTATAGTCAACATAGAGGTAAAATTGAATAGTGAATCTAGGGAGGGTGAGAGGATGGAGGTGAGTCAGGTGGATGCTAGGTGGAGCACTAAGCCTCATGGAGGGACAAAACAGCTTGCAGATTTTGGCAGACTATTTGAGCCTGTCTGAATATATTTCCCTGCTGGGTGGAAAATGCTGGGAGGTGGATCACTGCTGCCTCACACTAGTGCAACAGGTGGTGGATCTGAGGATATCAATTAGATAATGGATGTGGTCAGATGGCTGTAGATAATTTAACCATTTTTTGTAAAATTGCTCAAAAGTGAGATTGAGCAGAAAAAAAAGTTTTAAACCTAAGTAATGACCAATATATTCTCTGCCAATGTCTACTAAAAATTGCTTCTGCAACACAGCTGATAAATCAAGCATCCTCAATACATCTTGTACTATAGCTCTTGAAATATTGGTGACTTCCCAATTTGATGACAATTAGTAATTTGTAAAGTTAAATAACCATTTCAGTAATCATGCTACATACCCTAGATTCAAAAATTTAATTTAAATTAGCCTTCAATAGCATTTTTGATTGAGATATACCAATTCTATTTTAATTTTTGCTATTTTATAGGCTTATGGAATTCCTCTAAAATATTTAGTAATTTATATGCGAGTTTCCAATAGTGTTAGGTTGCACAAGCATAAAACTATGAGATTTGGACTAAAAATTATTGAGAGCTTGATATTGTCAAAATTTCCAGCAGATTGGCTATTAAATTCATTAAACTATCTGCATGACTAATTTCAAGGGTCCACATTTGCATTAAAATAGATTTCCAACCAGATATAAGTCCATCAAAGTTGCACCATCCAACTTTGTTCTGATATTTTTAAGGTCAATTACTATGATTTGCTAACTATCGTTCCTTAGTTCTTTTCATCTCTCGGGTTAGAAGTTGTACTTTGCTGTTGAATGCCCTAGCCTGAATTAACCAACGACAGCCTAGTAAGTTTCACTTTTTCACATGTTATCTTCTATCATTGAATTGACTTTGTAGTTGGAGCTTTACGCACACTTTAAGATCATGTTGATCGCCTTGTGATAACGATGCTATCAGGAATCATTAATGCAGCAGATAGTTTGTTGCATGCACTTTGCTAAGTGCGATATACCACCTAGAAGTTACCTTCTAACACAAGTTACTCAGAGCAGCATGGGTAAGTATTCTAGTTTATTAAGCCATCAACTCAACATTTTGTATATTTTATGGCTATCAAATGATGCCAGGTGAGTGAGTTGGCTTTTTGTGATAACTGCTTTAATTTAATGTGTTAAACGTTTCGAGCAACTTTTTAACTTTATCTGTTACGAAATAGATTCAGCATTCAACCAGTGTTATTTTGATTTAGGTATTAGCTTTTAGGTCGCAAAAGAATATAAATTACTCTTAGAGTATGTGAAGATTTATATAATTTAGTGAAGATATATACGGTATAAAACTACTTGAGAGTATATTATAATATACCTTTTTAGTGATATAACAAATAAAAAATCATATTTATAATTAAAAAAGAAGGTCGGCGTCACCCGGCGGTAGTGCAATACCAGGGACACCAGTGAGACCAAGCCGAGCAAGCCCGGTGGTTGGTCTCAAGTTCCAAAGATAAGATTAATAACGATTGAAGTCGATAGACTTCATTCCAGTTATTAAACTGAAAAGAACAGATACTACACTTGATCTTAGCCAATAGGCTTGAGAGGATTGTGCTATACTTGAACAAAATGCTTAGTATATATTGAACTGATAAATATGCAATCAATAAATATTTGTGGTATTTGAAGATGAAATATGATTCGAAAAGATCAAGTGTAGTAACTTTTGCAACTTGGTTTATTCGTCACTTCTTTTTTAGACTAATCGATTTACTAATTAGAAAACTGGATCATTATGGTTTCACAATATCCGATTGGGATCGTTTATTACTTATTTTAACTTATTCACATAAAACGAGTGAATTTAAGTTCACAATACTTCATTTCAATTTGCAATCGAAATGGTTAGTGGGTATATATGAATATTTAATTATTTGAAATACAGCTGAAAAAATATACAGGTCGAATTGAGAACCTCCTCCTTTTTCGAAGTCGGTTAAAAAACTAGAATTTAATATTATAAGAAGCAAAACAGTGTCAATAACAGGTTACTAGAAGTTAGGTTTTAATCTCGTAATTTATCATACTAAAGCTAAAAACTTTTTATCAAAAACAGCAGGTACATGCGGCTTTGTATGTGTATATTTGTATATAATTTATGTGGTAGCTATCAAATTGGTATAAAAACTATTAGTAATTTACACTAATAATATTTTATAGCTTGAGAAATTAAAAAAGTGCGAAGCAATAGAATTTTCATTCACCATCTAGTACTAAAAAAATAGAATTTTCATTCATGTTTCCTCAATTTTAACATCAAATTCTGCTAAATTAATAGATAAATAAATACATGTCACTAGAGCTAAAAAATAGGTAAGTATATGCAGTACTACAATCAGTAAAGATACCTAATTACATACAATATTGCATATACTCCATGTATACAATTATTGATGCCAGCTCATAACTTAAGTGCTAAGTCAGTTCTAAACTTTTTTTAAATTCCTTATATCTGTATAAATAAAATTCTAGGAGGAGCCTTGGTTGCTCACAGTAATCTCAGAAACTACTATACTAATTTTAATGAAATTTTGCACACTCATAGCAGGTACCCAGAAGAAATTTTCACTCTTTTTGGTAACAATATGTTAAAAATAAACAAAGTTATTATAGAAAAACCTTTTGCAATGCTTTTATGCCAAATTCTTGATTTGAAACCACATTTCAAGGGAGGCTGAAAACTTTAATTCACCTCCAAATAGTTATTAAATTTAAAAAACATGTAATCAATCACTGCCTATCTTAAGATTGGGATCAAGGAGTTAATTAATTAATTATGTATATATATTGTTTTTCTTAAACCATTTATATATATAAATTTTCTACTTATTAATCATATATATGATAAATAAACTATCTTTGAACTATTTTTCTATATATAAGTTATCTATTTTTACCACCTCAGTTTGGCCCCTGAACTGATTTAACTGAGACATTTTATTTGGTTTATTGGTGGCAAAATACTCTCAAAATTAGGAGGATTTCAGGTATAAAAAGTGCAATAAAAATATGCAAAATTGTTCTAGGATCTTCTTGATTTGAGTTTCATCATACTGCTGACAAAATACACCTTCTGTGAAATTTTTGCATCAATTAAAGTAGATGATGTACCCCTAATTGGGACATCAGCAGGCCTCTCTCTCAATAGCACTAGGTACTCTCTTTAGGGTGGTCCACGTGCAAGTGCTATTGTGCTGATTACATAAATTGACATACAAATTTTGCCCTAGGGTGGGAAATTAATTATGTTATTATTTGTCTAATTGTCCAAGAGGGCTTTTAAACGTTAACTTTGGGTCAGTCCCAAACAAAAATGTATACTAGATGTTTGATATTGTTCCTGATAATTGGGACAATTGCTGAGATTTGCTGCAGTGATAATTGGCTATAATGTGTGTTAGGATTCTTAACAGTTTAAATGATGCCTTGACTTGGGGCTTTGAACTTGTTACTTATTTTGGCAATATCAACCTATATTTACTATTATTAATCTACTAATTGATGATTTGTTGGGTCTAAAGCCCAAAATCAATATTAACTTCAACTTACTTAGCATCATCCAAATTCAATTAATATTGGATGAACTCGAGATAAATTATCAAACTGCTCCACTAATTGATAATCCTGGCTGATAAACTCAATAAATAATATTCTACCCTGGAGGGAATGAATCCCTTATTTCAATGTTATCTTATCTCAAGCTTCACCTTATCTTATGAGTACTTTATCTGTTACCTAATTCTCTTTATCCTCTAAAAGATTTAGGATAATATTTCCTAATCTATTCCCAATTCCACCAGGGTACATGCCGATCATTCCTTTTATCCCTTGTATTATCTTTTCTCTTCTTAGCACTATTTAAGATGCTGATTATTTGATTAATAAAATAACTTTTACACTTTACCTCTTTTGGCTCTTTAGTAGAAGTTCACTCTTGTTTTTGGGACCTCTGAACCAGTGTGGTTAAGTCCCTAACTTTTAACTTTTGGGACCTCTGAACCTGCCTAGGTTAAGTCCCTAATTATAAACTATTAGGACCTCTGAACCTGATGTTAAGGTTAAGTCCTACTCTCACCTGTCCACCTCAGCAAGCTTTGAAGGACCACCTTCAGACCTCCCTCAGTCCCAACAATGTGCAAGCATATTTATCCTGAGCTTTTTTTAAATACTTGATAGAATGTAAGTTGAGATATTCAGCCTGAGCTGTGTAGTTGCAATAGGCTTTGAGGTGAGAGTTAAGGTATTAGCTCAATTATTAGGAGGATAATTGACCCAATCTGATGGTTGTCAAAAAGTTTATTTTTGAGTCAACTACCAGAATCTGACAGGATTGCAAAATGGACACACTTGCCAACACATTTCATAAGACATCAAAAGTATTTGGCATCATTTCATCCAGTCAAAAGTAGCATTTTTCTTAAATAGCTTAAAGAGAAGTGCTCTAATACAACTGAAGTTAGGAATGAACCACTGGTAGTAACTGACCACCCCCAAAAACACTTGTATATCTAATTTATTACCTGGCTGGGTCATCTTGCTTATAGCCTCCACCTTTTACAGCTGCAGTTTAATCCCTTTTTGGTCCACCATGAACCCAAGATATTCCAGTTGATCTTTATAAAAATGACAATTTCAAGGATTGATCTTGATACTAGTGTCAGTGAGTCAGCATAACACTTGTTCCAAGTGGGCAAGGTGTTTGTGAATGTTCATGAGAACACAATGATATCATTGAGGTAAACTAGGATACAGGACAGCTTCAAGTCACCCAAGATTGTATCCATTTCATTCTGGAACGTTGCTGGGGCATTCAACAAACCATGTGGCATATGTGTGGGCTTGAATATCCCTTTCAGAGTAATTATAGTTCATTTCTTGTGTTCTGCTGCTGGAAATTCAATATGCCAGTACCCTGATATCAAATCCATGGCAAAAAAATAATTAGCCCCTCCAAGTCAATCTAATGCATCATCAATCTGTGGAAGGGAGTAGGAAGCTTTCTTAATAACGCTATTGAGCTTTTGATAATAAATGATCACCCTGTTTGTGCCATCTTTTTATTTATAATAAGCACTGGTGGTGCCCACAAACTCTTTAATGGCTCTAATATTTCTTGGTAATCAATATTACTACCTCATTGGAGACAAACTCTTACACCACTTTTTAGTGCCATATAGGCCATGAACAAATGTGAGGGTGATCTCCCATGTTTACCTGATGCACCACCCCTCAAGAACACCCCAAAATGTGGTCATCAGAAGAAAAAATATCTCAGTATTTTTCAAATAAAGCTATTGCTCTATCTTTCTGTTCCTCCAACAATCCAGTTAGAGCTTCCCGCAGAACCACTGCCATTAGGCTGAATGGGGAATTTACTGGTAGGTTGAGGTCCTCTCATGATCCAAAGTCATGAATACAGTGAACCTCGTCAATAGGGTCAAGTGTAAATAAGCCACCACTTGGTGCCTTTGTATCATCATCAAGTACTTCTGTAGGTTTACTAGAGATACCTTTACTTTCCCATTTCCTGGTAACAGTAGCCCTGGAGCCACATGGGGTTCAAGCGTAAATGCTGGTAGGGCCCCATAATTTCCCTGTATAGCCCTTCAGGGACATCTATTTTGAGCTTAATCCCTATTATGACCTGATACCCAGAAGGTATGCTCAAAGTGCTCACAGCTTGTAGCAAATTACCTTTGTACTCATAGATCTGGTTGGGGAGGGCTCTGGTCTTCCGCTTCATTTGCCAATATTGGACAGGAATCACCCATCAATATATGTCAAATTGATCTGGCTGGAGTGGAATGAGTCCTTTGGGATTCTGATAGAGGTAAATTAAATGGGAATCTGTTGTCCCAAGATACTAATGGTCTCTTCCACCATATCAACCACAGCTCCAAATCTCCTCATGAACGCAGCACCAATCAAAATGTCATATTTTTATTTAACAGAACCACCGCTGGAGCAGAAGCCCTAACCAGACCAAATCTCAGATGTAATACGCTGTAAGCTCCTTCAGATACAATGCTCTGGGCCCCCGCGGTCCCCATACACTACTCTGTAATCCACATCTGGCTTCAGCGGAAGCTTAGCCATGAGCTTGGTGGAGATTATATTAACTGGAGCACCAGTATCTATAAAAGCTTGAATTTTTGTAAACTGAACAAAAATGTCACAGTAGGTACACTCTTAATAAGCAGAACCATTGGTGTTTATTAAGTGAACGTCCAAGGACTTTTGTTACCAAGAAAAGTGGCTATACCCATACCAACATGAGAATACTCCTGAGTGATATTTTCTACTGGAATGGCTACACTAACCCCCATTAGGGAGGTAACGTCCGTTGAGGGTCCATCATCACTCATGCCATTTTGTTCAAGAATTTGCCATGCATATGGCTTTTGCACATCTTGACGGAACTCAGATCCTGAAGAGGGATAGTCACTTTCTTGAATGAAGGTGGAGGTATTGGCCAGAAGTTTTTGGTATAAGAAGTCATCAGGTTGGGTACCAAGGCCAATGAAAAGAGGCTCTTGGGAATCTTAAGGGACAATTAAATTTAAATTAGCGAAGTTAGAGTGCCCTGTCTCTACTCAGCTCAAGATTTTCCCTGCCCAATCAAAACAGAAGGCACTTCATGAACGTTCTGGTTGCCTGGGAAGTTAACCGCATAATGCCCTTTTCATCCTCAAGAGAAAAAAGCATTCATAAATGGCTCCCATCTATAGTTTGCGCCTGAAGGGCCAGGTTGAAAGTTTACCGTAGTATTGAAGTTAGGCCAGGGATGAGGAAGCTGAGCATAAGGAGGGCGGAAAAGATCCGCCAATATATAAGGTAGACAAAAATTACCCAAAGGATTATATATGAGTCATTGCTGTACATTTCCCTATTAATATGCAGTGGAGATAGCAGGGGCCTTCCGCTCCACATTGAGCTCTGAATGTAGCAGAAAGATGGCGCAAAGTGTTAACAACTTGAAGAAGCCCCGCGTCTTCATTCAGTATGTGAGTCATAGCATTATGCAGTTCATGATATAGTTTGACTGTCACCATCATGGCTATGCCTACATCCTCGTTAGTTAAGATATTGGCTCCCACTAACACATGAGCTTCATTTATAAATCGCTATATGAACTCCACCAGGGACTTGTTCTTGTGAAACTGTAGGGTCAGAAAGTCAGCCTTGCGCTGCATCATCTTAGCCGCACCCCTGAACAGATGGAGTACCATCTCCTTCACCTCTTGATAAGATACAGAACTATTTTGGAGGTAACAGGTGACATGGTCAGTGGTCTCAACATTAAGAGTGGAAAGCAACAGTTTTGCTTTCCACCAATCTGATGTCCCTTCCACAGTAAAATTAAACTGTTTGAAATATCTGTGCATGTTCCCATCATGAATGAAGGGAAGTAACTTCTCAATCTGAATAAAATCAGCTTGCTCCAGGCTCCAGCTGCAAGGAACAGACATAATAGGTTTCAAATGGCTGAGGGGAACATCTCCTTGTAGACCAGAATAGGGTCATGTAAATGAATGTGAATCCGCCAAAGTAGACTGAGAAGAAGTTGGATTGCAAGGAGGAACTGCCATGATCCCCAAGGGATACTTGCTGGCCAATCTGTAGCATTCTTCTCCAGACTCACCACTGACTACACCCTTTTCCCCATACCAGGCTGTTCAGAATTCTTTTTGTAATTTATTAACTCAGCTTTAACTGGATAGCACCAACACTAGACATCTTTCACCCCCTGTTGAAGCACTTCAAACTTACTTTGTAATTTATGGAAGAATTCCCACTCAGAGTCCAGATTACACTACATTGCCTGAAATGAGAAAACGTCCTACAATGTGCCCTGCATTCTCACATTATGCCGTCCAGTGTCACGCGCTTGTCAGTTTGCTTTTTCTACTTGATTAACAAGACAGCTCATTCTTGCGCCAGCTCCTTGTTGGTCTGGAAAAGGGTATCCAACTGCACTCACATATCAGCATACTCCACCATCTCAATTAATGGAAGGGTAATGGCTTGGCTCTGAGCTGCCTGACTAGCACTTTTCAAATTAGTAATTCTATTCAACAACTGGTGGTTTTCTGAGGACGCCAAAAAAGAGCTGGTCATATGGTCAGCTGTCAGCTGGTTACTCTGCTCAATGCAAAGTTGACTAATTTGACTGCCATGGAGTCAACATGATCCATCATCCGCCGCTCTGTCAGGGTAACCCAATCTCTAAATCAAGCCACCGCTGCTTCAATCCCTTCAGCCCATTACGCCATGTCCACCATAAACCACTCACTGTTGCTACTCAACGTTGTGACATCCTGGATCCATTCCGCTGATAGACTATGCTGATCTAACATTTCCCCTATCACTCAGGTTAACTCCTGGTTCAACTGTGAAATTAATTCATCCAAGCAACGGCGGATGTCCACGACATGTCTGTCCACATGCACAAGCGCCCCCTGAACCTCCAAGAAAGAATGATCTAGGCAGTCAAGTAAAAGGCAAGTGTCATTCTGTTGCGCATGGACAAACTGCATGACATTCTCAATCTCAATCTTATGGTGGGACAGCACATGCAGTAGCTGGCGGATCAAAGGCTGCATGTATGCAACCAAGTATTCCTCAGTTCCATGGGTACTGAGCCAGTGAGACAGCCCTGTGGTGGTCACGTCAAGGTAAGACATGTATAACACATAACGAGATTCTTAGTCCCATTGGTTATAGAATAAACTAAGAGCATGTTTCCACACCTCATCTTCATAGAGTTGGTACCCCCACAAAAGCCATTCTATAATACCCCGCAGCTGCTGAGGGGTCACATTTGTAGACCTGCTGATAAAATTTAGGGGCTTCGTTGATTGTTAAAGACTGATAACCCCTAATTGATTAACTGCACAGGTTCAGTATGTGCACTATTTTCGTTGTCTGATAATAGATGATAGTTTATTGATATTAGTATGAAGACTACTATCCATAGTTGTATAGATAACCAGTTCTGGTCCAATGCTCAGCCTGTATTTCTCCACAAAATACTCTTGATGTCATCAGTAGGGATTTATACCCTTATTCATATAACTTGATCTACGCTCAGATCCCTAAGTTTATGGCCTTTAATCTGGTCTTGCGGAGTCTACAGCAATGCCTGTCTAAGTTTAGCTTCTCTTCTAAGGATTCTCAATCCTAGATTTTTATCCTGAGAAAGAGTCCCCAAATAAAACACACAAGTGATAATAATCTGAAGATGAATAGAACTAAAACCAATACTGAATTCTGCTAAAAATGACTCTTAATTTATGTAAATTATCAGGGGAATTTATAGAGGGAATTTGGCGCCCAACCCTTGGTTGGCACCTCAGCCATGAAACTGCAGACTTTGCCATTAACTTTCTTTTGTAATCTCACCAGTGATGGTCTTCTCCATCTGGTATAGATTCCTTCATTGAGTATCCTTGAGACCTAAAATGGAAAGAGTCAGAAAGCGTGTCCCTAACGTTTTTCACTCAATCATAGTGAACCAACCTTATTTGGCAAGCAACCTGCTTAGGTAATGGGACTTGTTACCCAATATGGCAGGTCATGAACCAACTGATCATTTTTATAGTTGCAGGTGGCATTACTCACCTCACAACTTGCTCCTTAAATTTCCAATTAATTGGTGATAAAACCAAACCAATCCCAATTGGTATACCTGATAGTTTATTATTGATCAAATATCAGATGCTCCCATTTTGTCAGCAACTCTGCTGACAAGATCTTAAGAATTAACCTGGATAAATTGCTGAGGATCTGATCCTGGTGAATTACTTTATAATCCCCCAAACATTATTAGTCCAAAATTAGGATTAACTGATATCTGATTCACTCACCATAGAGAATTATCCCCTAGCGATTTGTAGTAATCTAGATGGATGGAAAGGCGGAAAAATCCCAACATATCCCCCTCTTGACTAGCTTTACAGTAAGAATAGGATTGGGACAGGAGAATACCACCTTATACACCAGGTTGAATATTTCTTAGATTCTAGTGGAGCACAGTCAATCTGCACTCAACGCTGCTCAGGACAACCTTTGGCATGTGGTTCTCTTTCTCTTCCTCCTTGCTACTGCCTCCTCAGAGCGCAGTACCCATGACCCTCTGTCATGCCAGGCTGATCAATTTACTCATGATGATACTAGTCCCAGGTTCTGGGTTTCCCCCCAGTCAGGGCATATAACCCACTGTCATATTAAGGATTCTTGGTCTGGCATCCTCAATTTTCTGATCTTCCTCCTCATCCTCAACAGGAGGTTACTTCCATTGATGTTTGTTCACAGCACAAATAAGAATGCTCAATTATATTCACTCTTGTTATTTTCTCTTAATTTTTCTTGAGCTCATATCTTTCTAGTTCTTCTCTGAAGATCTTATCTCATTAATTTTGAGATTGATTTCTCCAAAATATGAGCTTAATTGATATTAAAGTGCATAATATTTACCACTATAAAAATTCTGACATCCCCCGCTCATCCAGCTCATATATCAAATTTGGAATCTTGGTACCAGCAACTGCTTGACAGTATGCCTGATAAAATGCTTGACTCTTCTAACTGATGAGTTGATCTGCGCAACGAAATCTCTTCTATGGTCCCCCTAGGACTCATACTCCCAGTCAAGTACCCATAGCCAGTCCTTTCACAGAACTACCAGAAACAGTGTCCAACCCCAACAAAACCAGATTAACGATTGTCTCAAATAACTTGTGGTCAATCCTCCCTCTGTTGTCAATTCCTGAATTAGATTTCATTACTCTCCTGGATTCAGCTCCTTTTGCAGATACTCCTACAATCATCATTGAACCTCCTAAAGCAATGACCTCAACTATTTTTTTTAGTACTAGATGGTCCGCAATGACCTCAACTATTGATTGACCGTTCTTTGCCAGATCTGACTTGCTTCTGGAGTTCCTTTTCCAACTTGGCAAAACATATACCAGCTGTTCTGTCAACAAAACTAGCCATTGGAAATCGTGTACATTTTGAACTATCCTACACAGAATTAAGGACCTGAGTAACTGAGGCTCTGTCCATAGCTCTGAACCCTCTGATCTCATATTTATCCTAGATCTATACATTGCAGCCTTTGTCCTTCGTTTTGCTGGCCAAGTTCTTTGAAGTTGGGCCACAAAGCTTCCAGCCTCTCACAGATTTCATCACTCATTCTGATTTCACATCCAAGAAGCTCATAGTCGTCGTCTGTAGGATTCCATAAACTCTTTACATGACTATCTCATTTCTGGAACATCCCATCGGTACCTTCCCCTGATGGCTTTGATTGGGGGCATGATTTGGCAACCCCTGCCAAGTATCCCTTACTCAATGTCAGCTCATATGTCCATTGTTCTTGATGAAGCCCATTGGCAAGTGCTCAAGACTATTCTTCTGTCTCTGTTGCCATATTGGGATTACTCAGGGTTATTCTCCAACTACCACTTCTTGTTATGTTGCTTCCCTCCCTATTCTGGGGTATTGCATTTGACAAGTACCAATATTTTCATCTCTCTTCCCCTTGTCATGTTCTCACAGGGATCAGCCTCCGCTCAACAAACTTGGCTTTGAGTAGTTCTAGCTCTTTCTAGCATCTGATCTCACATAGATTTTGATGGTTTGTTCACTCTTACTTCTATACATCCTCCCTCCCCCAAGAGGTGACATAGGCGGAATCATCCCCAAGTTGAGGATAACCAGAAAAGTTATAAAAATATATCTTTTTTCTGTGCGTTTTTAATGTATTTTTCCACTATAGTCTTAACAATCTTTTATTATTTTTATTCTACTTATAGGGACATGACCTTCACTTGGTTCAGCGGTCCATCTTTTTTATTTATTTCGCCAAACTGGTTCCTAGGTATACTCTGACCTAACAGTTTTCTATGGTTCAGAGATCTTATTTTTTAAGACTTTACCATCCATTTTGGTTCAGCGGTCCCCTTTTAGGACTTAACAAAATTATCAGGACATAACTATCTCAATAGTTCAGCGGTCCTAAGGATACATTTTTATTATTATTTTTTCCCTCAATCCACTGCTTTAAATATTTAGCATGGACTCAATTCACAATCCTTCCATCCAAGAGATTCTTGATGGAATAGGCATCCACCACCATCTTGGCAATAATCTCAGAAGGACCTGAACACAATACATCTAACTTGTTTCTTCTTCTGAAACCATGCATATTGCAATAGACAACATTTTTGTCTATTTGGTATAATGACAGTGCGGTCAGTTCTTATTTTCCATCATTTTTGTCTTGATACTTTCCTTCAAGGTTGCAATGAATTCTTGTGATTGTACCTCAATCAGGATATTTGAAAATTGGATAAGGTACTTCTCAGCACTCATCCCCAATGTTGGTTCAAAACCAAATATAGAATTGGCGGCAACGTGGCCTTTCTTCCATATAGTAACTCAAATGACTTTTATTCCGTCACCATATGATGACTTATGTTATATGCAAACGCCACTGAACTTTGGTACATTTTCCATGTGGAAGTTCTCCCTGCAACCAGCTTCTTCAGCGTCGTGACCAGCATTCCATTGACCCGTTCTACCAATCCGTTTGTCTCTGATTGGTAAGGTATTGACATGACTCCTTGGATCCCCATTATCTCGTTCAACCTCAGAATCACGCTGGACATGAAATCCGTTCCATTATCACTTAACAATACTTGCAGGCATCCATGGAAGTATATAACTTGATCCAAGATAAACTGTGCAGTACTTGTAGCATCCACTTTTGCCAGGGCCTTCATCTTGACCCATCTGATCAGATGGTCAATCACAAGATTATATTTTGACTCCCCCTGTGCTCATGGTTAATGGTCCCATCATGTCAATGGACACTATTGCCAGGAAAATCCAGGGCGGACCAGTCAATATCTGGTTGTGTTTTTGTTTGTGCAAATGACACTCTGCACAACAAGCCAGATAATTATACATGTCATAGTTGATAGACTCCCAGTAATAATACTGGCAATTGTGGTCAGTCATCTTCCTTAGGCCTCCATGCCCAAAAACCTTATGCGCGGCTTGAACAATAGCCACTCATTCTGATGGTTTTGGAAATAGTAATCATCTTCCTTCAATCATATTAAAAACTTGTTAATACTTGGTCTCAGTTTTCCATCGCTTTCCAAAGTGCACCTTGGATTTCTTGGAGCTTGTTCAAATTTCTCCTTTGAACATTCTCTGGAATAGATCATCCAATTGCTGGTATACCACTTGGACCATTAGTAACCTCAATAAGCCATCCACATTCTGATGAGAAGCTCCCACTTGGTGGACTATCTCATAGTTGTAAGCCTGCAGCTTCAATGCCCATTGGGCCAGTCGTCCTTCCAGTTCTCATAAATTATGTAGCCAATGCAGCGAGGAGTAGTTCTTATTTACTTTAAATTATGTTCCATGAATATACACCCAAAACCGTTTACATGCATAAATTACCACAAGGCATTCACGCTCAGTATGGTGTAATTCCTTTAAGCTACTGATAGTGTCTGGTTCACAAGCACCAGATGTTTGCCCCCAGGCTCATCTACTTGGATCAGGATGGCGCCAATCTCCTTTAATGAAGCATTGTTTGGACTGTAAATTCTCAATTGAAATTTGGATATTTCAATATTGGAGAAACTATCAGATACTGGCATAATTCATCAAAAGAACTCTGGGCCTCTTCATTACAAACGCATTCTTTTTTTAGATCCTTCAGCAAATGAAAGAGGGGCTCAGCAATTTTCACAAAATCCCTTATAGATCTTTTGTATCCAACCATTCCAAGGAACTTTTGGATAACTTGGACACCTTTTGGAACAGACATTTGCTCTATGGCCTCAATTTTCTAGGATTGCGGCTGGAATCCACTAAAGTTGATAATGAATCCCAGGTATTCCAACTTTCTTCTTGAAGGAGTGGCACTTCCTCATCTTGATCTTCAGGTTAGCCGCGGACAGTCTCTTGAAGATTTCTTCCAAGTGATGTAAATGGTCAGTAAATGTCCCACTGAACACATTTATTTCATTCAAGTACACCAGGACGCATGACAACTTCAGGTCATTCAAAATGGCGTCCATGGCCCTCTGGAACGTTGCAGGCACATTACATAGACCTTGGGGCATCCTCATAGGTTGATACAGCCCATGTGCAGTGTGATGATCATGCATTTCTCCAGGTCTTCCATTGGAAAACTAACTTGCTAATATCCAGATATCAGATTCATTGTGGAGAAATACTTTGCTTCTCCCAACCAATCTAATGCATTGTCAATTCATGGTAGTGGATATGAATCCTTCTTTGTTATCTTATTCGCCTTCTTATAATTGATCACCACCTGATGAGAGCCATCCTTCTTCATGATCAGGATAGGGCTCGCCAGGGACACAACAATGGAACTAGAAGCCTATGCTTCACTAGTTTGCAAATCTCTTCTTCCACTACTGCTTCAGCTGCATTTGGCCATATAATCAGTCTCATCCTTATCAGCAACTTTTCCCTGCTGTTGAATTTGTGGATGACATTCTTTGCACATCCAAAATCATGGTTGTCCTGGGAGAATATTTTCCAATACTTGCCAAATTATTTGAGCACCTCTTCCTGCTGTCTTTCCATCAGATCAGTGAGTTGCTCTCAATTAACCAATATAATGATGCTCTCAGAAACCCATGTTGGCAATCCCATCTCATTAAGGTCCCAAAATCATGGACCAATAAAATTGATATATAGTTCTTTTTTTTTTTTTTATTTGTATATTTTTTGTAATATTCTTTTGCAATGGAACTTAACCTACAAGTAGGCTCAGAGGTCCTTCTTTCCCCCTACTTCCAAACTGGCTACAAGGTATACTTTGATCTTAAAGTTTTCATAGTTCAAAATATTATTCTTTAAAGACTTGATCATCTAATTTGGTTCAGCGATCCTCTTTTAGGACTTGACCAAATCTTAGGACATAACCATTTAAATGGTTCATCAGTCCTTCGGGAAAATTGTAATTATTTTCTTTTAGATCCAATACTTTCAAATTTTGTATTGATCTGATTACCTATATGACCAGCAGCACTGTTTCTTCATGTATAGGCAACACTTGCCAACTTTGGCAATACTTGTAAATGTTTCCATTAAATGAACCTTCAATCCCAACTTGGCATTCTTCTGAAAGGTCCTAATTTCATTTTATATTTTACCAACTGATACTTGAGTCTTTGTATCTCACAAAATTGTGAATTCCTAAATAGTCAACAGTTACATTTGATTGTTTTGATTGTTTCTCTTAAAAGTGATTTTTTGCCTTCGTTGCCATCCCAAACGTTTTAAGTAAATCCACTGGTGGATCTGGAAACATTCCCCTAATTATGCGTATTACATATTAATGTTAACTTCATCCAATTTTGTCTTGAATTGAAGATCCTTATCTTTAGCATTTTCTGCCTTAATGATTAAAAAATTGGGTCAAATGATTCTCTCCACTTTCTTATATCAATTGCTTCCTTTTTTGACCTCATTCTCTTCATTTATATTGCAATCCAATACTCTGAATTGATTGATTTCCATATCAACCTCATCTAATGTCCCATCTAGTGTCTCATCTAAACACCTCACTTCTCAGGACTATTTAAGGAAGACCCAACTTCAACACAAGTTGGACCTGCTGAAAATCTTCATCTTAAGTAGATGTCTGATGGAACAGGGTTTCTTGCAGAACTAGACAGTTTCATGTCTAGGCTGCATGTCTTTTCCCAAATATTAAGTATCTTCTTCAGCACTGTTTGCCATATATAGGTCACATTCACATTTCCAATTCTTCAGTTCTTCAAATGGCTTCACTAGTTGCTCCACATATGAGCTGAGTGACCACAATCTAATGTGATCCACTTAACGTTCTGTCTTTAAAAATAAAACTTCTCAGACTAAATCTCCATTCTTTCTTCTCCAATGACGTTATTTTCCCTAGTAACTCATTGCAAAATTGAAACATCTTCTACCCCTTCATTATATGACATCTTGATTGGCATATCCTACTCAACTACCCCCTGTAGTGAGCACCAATTGTTAAAATTTAGAGGCTTTGTTGATTATTAAAGACTGATAACCCTAAATAATTAACTGCACAGGTTTGGTATGTAAACTATCTGTGTTGTCTGATAATAGATGATAGTTGATTGATAATAGTATGAGGACTATTATCTGTAGTTCAATAGATAACCCATTCTGGTTTAACGCTCAACCTGTATTTCTACATGAAATACTCTCAATGTCATCAGTAGGGATTTATACCCTTATCCATATAACTTTATCAACGCTCAGATCCCTAAGTTTATGGCCTTTACTCTGGTCTCACAGAGCCTACACCAATTCAATCTAAGTTCAGCTTCTCACCTAAGAATTCTCAAGCCTTACTCTTTTTTTTAGTACTAGATGGTCCCTCAATCCTTACTCTTTATCCTGCAAAAAAAGCCCCAATTAAAGCACACAAGCGATAGTTTCCTGAAGATGAATAGAACTAAAGCCAATTCTAATTTTCTGCTAAAAATGACTCTTTATTTATGTAAATTATCAGGGGAATTTATAGGGGGAATTTGGCGCCCAACCCTTGATTGGCACCTCAGCCATGAAATGGCAGCCATTTCTATTGAACTTCCCTTTGTCATCTCACCATCAATGGTCTTCTCCATCTTGTTAGAATTCCTTTGTCACACATCTTTGAGACCTAAAACGGACAGAGTCAGAAAATGAGTCCCTAACGTTTTCCACTTGATCCCATCAAAACAATAATATCTAGCAAGCAACCTGCTTAAGTAATAGGACTTGTTACCCATTATGGCAGGTCATGAACCAACTGATTGATTCGCTAGTTTCAGGTATTACTCGCCTTGCAACTTGCTCTTTAAATCCCCAGTCATTCAGTGATGAAACCCACCTGATCCCAAATGGTACACCTGATAGTTAATCATCAATCAACTATCAGATGCCCCCATTTTGTCATCAACTCTGCCCAACAAGATCTTAAGCATTCACCTGGATCAATCCCTGACAGATCCAATCCTGGCAAATTATCTAGAATCTCCCAAAAATTATTAGCCTAAAATCAGGGTCAACTGATATCCAATTCACTCGCCATATGGAATTATCCCCTAGCGATCCACTCTAATCTAGATGGCTGGAAAGATGGGCAAAAATCCCAAAGCCTGCCCTGTCATCTGCTGCCAACGTGGGACAAGCGCCTAACTGCAATTTGATCATAGTATCCTTATCCCCTGGCTCCATCACCATGAAAAGTACTGGTTCTTTGTTGGATGCTTCCATTGCTTCCCCAGCGTATTGATCATCAAATATGATTAGATTTTGGCGTAAAGAGTGAGGGCTCTCCATGATGCCCTAGTGTCATTTATGCTACAGTTGACCAGTGGCCCCCTGTAGTGAGCACCACTGTTAACTTTTTGGCATATAGGTTAATATGCTAAGCTGGTTTGCTCATGGTATTAACCACTGAGCAACGGAACAGATGATGTGCAGATTGCCAATTGTTAATAAAAACTGATATATATATATAAAATATGGAGGAATCGCCTAAAACTTTTATTGTAATATTCAAATGCAGAACCTATCTGTGGACTACTAAAAAACCTCCCCCTCTCATTCTTCCACTCAACCATTTTCTTGGTATTCTAGGTCAATTCCACTCTTATGCTTAGTAATCTCCTGATTGTTTCATTTTAGGAGTTTTCATTTATCTTAAGTTTCAGCAGAATTCCCTTGATTCACCAAACTATCAATACTACAATTGATTCGCTTTATATCAATATAATTCTGATCAATCTTGAGGCTCGCCTCAATTCTAATTTATGATCTGCTGTATTGTATAGCTTATCATCCAGTCATATCAATTACTTGACAATAATATAAGGGGATAAAAATTTAAGTGTACAAGTTTGTATGACTAATTGAAAAATAAGTACTAGTGAAGGACAACAGCTATCCAGTCAGTCTTTTCTATAATTTAGTTTAACCTCAATCAGGTATCTTTTCAAAAAAATAAATAATCAAATGGTGTAAGAGATAAAGAAGTGCCAATTTATAAAAACAGCTAATCAGTCAATCTTTTTTAATTAGCTTCAACTTTAATCAAGTATCTCCTTACAACCAAGTTATATATACCCCATTCAGAGTATTTTAGAAAAAGATGAGCTAAGTTGACCACACTTCCAAAGATGCAAGAACAAAAAATAGTTTGCTGATAGACCTAGAGATAATCAATAGCTACTCTTGTCTAGATCTTCTATTTTCTTAATATCAGAAGGTATATATAAAGAAGTCAAATGCTCAACTCATCAGTTTGCTTCTCAATAAAAATAGCATTACTAACAACAAACTTAACCCTAAATAATCATAAACGAAATTAGTAGCTTTACTAATATTCATTCACTTAATCAGCATCCATTGCTAACTAAAATTATGTTCTTCTGAGCTGACTTACAAAATAGTATGTTCCAAAGCCTTTAGACAGCTCAAAAAACAACCCTTTACAAGCTAGAAGCCATGTTTTTAAGGGAACAAATTACCCAAAAATGACAGGCTGCATTACACTGATGAATCTACAAGCTACCAATAAGACAAGAGATACAATACTTTAGTAGCTTTCAAACGTCCAATAATCAATTATCATCTAAGTTTAATAAATCTAAGCAAGAAAAGTAACTACTGACTAATTATTTAAAAACTGGATTCACTTACAAACATTGTTGGCAATTGTTCCCAATTAAACATTAATTGCATTAACATTGGTATTCATACCAATATTAAAAGAAACTAATAAATTGAAAACAATCATCACAGATTAACAATTAGTTGACCATATAGTCAATCAAAAATTTTTGATACAATATGATAATTTATTATCAAGCTAGTCAAAACTAGTACTTTGACAGGCGTTAAAGTATCTATTCTAAGCTGAATAGTGTGGTCTTATATGACTCCAACACCCCCCTCCAATTGCCCATATTAGCCAGCAAACAGTATCCCAATCTTTAATAAATTCAAGCTACCTTCACTATTTGGATGGTTTTTGGAGGCGGATGACATTTTTAGGCCATGTGAAGTAAAGCTTTCAAAATTTGCTCTACTTTCAATAGAATTCTTATACCGCCAGTTAGGCAGATACATTAGGTAATTTTTGACAGAGTTGTCACTGACTGTATCTCTTAACATAAATATAGGACTAGTGTCAAGATAGTGTCAATAACTCTCAGATCCCAGCTAGGTGGTGCGTGGAGCACAGCCACAAATCCAGAAAACTTATTGTCAGGATTATGATAAGAAGGAAACTGCAAAGATGTAAGTCCCAGGGAACATCCCCTTTGCATAGATTGGGATCTCTTCCCATATCTGAGCAAAAAGGTTCTAAAGAGGGTGGCTGTACCCCTCATTACCCAGGGTGACCTCTCCCACATGGTAGATGAGCGCTGGGTAACAGATCTCCATCTTCAGATCCCTCCCCCGGTGCCCAAGCTTACCTCAGCTGAACTTGTTCACTGGATCAGGGAAATCTGCACCAAGATCGCCAAATTGAAGTTGATTGGTCCAAAAACGATTGGAAACAAGCCCAATGATCAGAAAAATACATAGTCAAAAAGGGATGAAGATTGAATAATCAGCTGGAATCACTGACAGTTTTGATCCAGCCAGCAGTGCAATTGTCAAAACTAATACCCTCTCAAAATTGTCGGGGATGATACCTAATGTGCAGGTAGTAGCGTTGAACACCATCAATAATAGTTCAAAGCTTTCATACAGAAAATTGGGAGTTGCGGCTGACACAACGCCTTTGACCAAACAAATGGCCCAGCAGCTGGAAATGGGAAGGTTGGTCATCTCAAACCTGTTCCCAACTAACTGGGGCTGTCCCTATGTGGGGTGGCCCTGGGTGATTCCTGATGATCATTGGGCCAGATGCCATCTCGCCAACCATCAGAAATGCAGTTGAGCCTCAGTTCAGGTGTTTGAGGTTTAACTGACAGTGACTCAGCCTGCTGCCAAATTCTTTAATGTCAGTTCCTATTGAGCTTATCAGCCCCCATCCCCAGATAATTTGTCAGTTAGGTTAAACTTGAGGGACCCAATCCCTGCTTGATTCTGCATCAATTGACCACTATTTAATCAGTTGCATCGCACTGAGAAAATTGTCAGTTGATTTTCTTCTTTTTCCTTTATTATAAAATTTGACACTAAAAACTATCAATTTTCATCTTTATTGATATCCTTCTGGCTGTGTTCCCAATGGCTTTACTCTGGTGGCCTGTTGGTCCCTATACTGAATGGGCTTACCAGTACTGATGGTTACTATGACCCCACCATTGTCAACTGGATTCAGAGAGCCAGATACTTCTTGCAATTCAACCTCTTTATTTCAAATATCCACCATCAATATACTAGGATTTTGTGGCCTTACATCCACCATTTTAAAGCAAGGATATGCCCCCTTGTCTCCTCAGTTGAATTGAACCCACCCTCTGGTGACCTTTTAGAAACTATACCTGTGGTGCCTCTCCTGCAGCAAGACCCCCAGTGTCTAGGTTCATATCCTTTTGGTTTATTTTCAGGGTACTATTACAATTGCCTTACACCAACATTTTGTCATTTCCCAATTGACAGCTCCTTACAACGTCGTATGGGTGGTAATGCCTCTGGCATTCTAGCTTGCTTTTTAGGTGCTTATGCATCCTGACTGGCGGGCCAGTCTAAACTTCTTCTGCCGTTTTCATGACATAATCAACCAACCATTGTTTCCTGCCATTACCGCCATACTCTTCAAGGTGGGCGCTGCAGTGGTTACCCTCTACTAAATGAACGTGCAATCAGTAGTCTGTTTTTTGTTGTTCTTTTGGTCACATGCCGATTTGGTGAGTGGTATCTGCTTTACCTTGGCGATACTTTTCAGGCTGGCAGAGCCTCGTGGATTACTACCTCTCCCCCACCTAGAAGTCAGAAAGATAGTTCACATGTTCCCTCCTGGGATACTGTAAATTAGGTTCTAGACGCCCTTGCTGAGGTGCAAATGCGTTCTGCAATTGCCCTTAACAATGCCGCTGCGTTATCCCACACCCAACAAGGGGTCACTTTGTTGGACGATGTAGAAGGGGATGCCCATCAGTGGGTATGAGGCCTTCTGCATTCTTCCTCACAAGCAGGGGATCCCAACTCGCTGATTGCCATCATGTCAGCTGCCCTGAAACCCCCTGTGTCACGCTTGGACTGTTTATTCCAACTGCTCTCTTCTATGGACAAAGCCCCCATACTGGCTTCTTTGGTCTCTACCTTCTGTGAACAGGCTCCCACACTGGACCTCTCTAATGATATGCTTCAGGCAATCTTTAGATCAGGCCTAGAATCAGTTTCTGCTCATCACGAGGTTTGATCCACCTCAAAAGGAACGGTAAATCAAATATGTAATACTGCAACCACTATCAAAGCCACCCCTCGCCATACTTCCCACTATCAAGGAGGAAATTTTATGATAGGACTACCCAACGAAGATGCAGATGCAGTTTTTTTCCATTGAACCAGTGTTAGTTCTGGCCTCAGAGCCTGTCAATACTCCTGTGTAGGAGTTGGATTATCCTGGTTCACCTATAAATGAATTAGTAAAATCCAAGATGGAGGAAGCCAGTTCCTAAGCCCTTGTTCTTCCCAACTTTACTCCAGAAAAGGCCCTCGACCTTCCCCCTGATTTGCCTGCCATTTATTCAGTTGCAACAGAAACGCCTAAATCTACCAATAAACAAAACTTTGCTTATTTCCTATTACATATGAAGATTAGTATTAGTTCTCACCACGTCTCCTTTGAGGCTTTGGTGGATACTGGAGCCATGGGTAATTTCATGAGCGTCAAGTTAGCCCAACAATTGGAACTGGACATGGACGTAGGTCCATTGGTAATGGTGGCTTATTCAGCCTCCAAGACATCATATGTAGTCTGTCATCCAGTACCTTTTTTGGTACACCAGTTTAGATTCTGCAATTGGTTTTCTGCTATGCCAAACTTGGTCTTTCCGGTGAACTTGGGAGTTGGATGGTGGCGCTGACAACATGTTAGAATCCACCTGGAGACAAACATGTTGTCGTTTGTTAATGATCAACTGGAGGGTGAATTTCCCTTAGTTGACACTCTTAAGAAACTTAAGTTTGTAGTTCTATTACTTCCCTCATCTCTCTTGCAGGTCTTCCGTCCGACTTTCCCAAAGCTTTAATTCACTATCAAAGTATCTTAAATTCTGAAAAGGCGGATCATCTGCCTCATCATAATAAATTAACTTGGAATTTAAAACTATGGTTCAGTTGGTGAATATCAACTGTCCGTTGTATCTTCACACATAAGAGGAGGAGGTGGCACTTAACACTTGGTTAGATGATATGCTTAAAAAAGGTTTGTTGTTTAAGGAGACATTGTCAGTAACGTCTCCCATCATCTTCGCCAAGAAAGCCAATGGTTCCCTTCATCCCTGTGTGGATTATTGACATTTGAACAAAGTTACGGTTCACAATCCCTACCCCCTGCCCCTGGAGCATATGATCAGCCAAGCAATTAACAAATATCATGTGTTCTCCAAGATGGATCTTGTCAATGCCTTCAACCAGATTTGGGTGATGGAAGGGCAAGAATGGCTAATTGCGATCTGAATGAAGTGAGGCATTTTCCAATTCCATATAATGACCTTTGGGCTGAAGAATACGCCTGCTACATTTAAACAAATGATAGACAGTGTACTGGGTGATATCCAGTTCACTTGCATGGTCACATCTATTGATGACATTTTGGTTCATTCCTCAACTCCCAAACAACACTCTATAGACTTGGAAGCGGTCATGGCTGCTTTGCACAAGGCAAGCTTGTTCGTCAAGCCTTCCAAATGTGAGTTCAATAAGGAGGAAGTCACCTTTCTTGGGAACCTAGTCCTTAAGGATTGTAATGCGATTCCTCCCAATAAGTTGGATGCTATCAGGGAATAACCCACTCCAACAACCCAGAAACTTTTACAGAGTTTTTTGGGAATCATTATTTTCCTAAAAAATTTTATCTGGCCCTTTCCCAGTTAGATGCCCTGCTTTACCCCTCACAGGAAAGAATGTGCCATTTCATTGGATGCCCAAATGCCAGCAGGCGTTCAAGTCAATCAAAGAGGTGTTTTTATCCCCTCTCATCCTGAAACATGCAGATCCTGCCAAGCCATATATAATTGCATGCAATGCCTCCTTGGTGGCAGTGGTGGCAGTTCTGCTCCAGTATCATGATGGCTTGGAACATCCAGTCACCTATTTTTCCAAAAATTCACCTCCATGGAGCAATCCTGAGCCATCTATGATAAGAAGTTGGCAGCTGTGGCATAAGCGTTGACTCATTGGAGGTATCTTTTGCAGGGTACTCAGCATGAGTTAACTGTGCGCATGGATCACCAAGCTCTCTTGTATTTCCATAAACCAAAACATTGGTACATCAGCAAGCATGCACCTATCAGGACTTGTGTAATTTTTAATTTTAAACACGAATTCATAAAAGGTGCGCTTAACATACATCCCAATTTTCTTAGCTGCAACCCAGCCCACTGCCCCTCAGACCAAGATGAAGTGGATCTCATTACCATGATTCCCACCACTAAAATTCTGTCATTAGTTCCCCCCATTGTTTCCTCTGTCACTCAGGCTCCCAACGCTCCCCTAGTTACACAGGTCTTAGAAGACCAAATGACTTTCCCCAAAGGTGTGGAGTTAGTCAAGCAATTATCTATCCAAAAACATAAACACTCCCTTTATTCCTTGGTGGAGGGTCTCATTTATTTCAGGTCACAAATTTGGGTTCCCCCTCTCTTCAGAGCCGAGGTATTTTGTGCCCATCATGGCCCTCCCACAATTGGCCATCTGTGAAATAAGAGATGCATTGACTTGATCAAGCAGACCTATAATTGGGCAGGTTTAACCAAGGAAGTTCCGTCCTGGATCACCAGTTGTGTTACTTGTGCTTGGGCCAAGTCAGATCGCTCTGGTAGAAATGGGCTTCTACACCCCTCATAACAGGCGGAGGGACCACGGACGTCAGTGTGCAAGGATTTTATTGTTAAACTCTCCTGATCAAATGGGTTTATGGCGGTGATGGTGGTGGTTGATTGTTTCACCAAGTTTTCCCTTTTTATCCCCTGTGCTTCCGCAATTACATCAGAGGAAGCTGCTTGTCTCTTTGTGCGCCATGTGTTTTATAATGTTCAGCCTCCCGCAGGGAGATCATCAGTGACCATGGCTCACAGTTCACAGTGCGGTTCTGGAGTGAACTTTTATCCATTTTAAAAATCCCCTTGTCGCTCCACAGCATATCATCCCCAGTCTGATGGACAAACAGAGCGAGTTAACCAAGTCCTTGAACAATACCTGCGTTGCTATGCTGCAGCCGCACAGGACACCAGCGATAATGACCTTCCCCTCACTTAATTCGCTTACAACAACAGCACTCACACTTCCACAGGGTTTTCTCCTTATGAAGTGACGCTAGGATATAACCTCTTTTTTTGGTCAGACCCTGCTTATGGCCCAAGGTCCAAGCTGCCAGGATCATGCTGAACATATCAGGTCTACTCAATCTTTAGTGAGGGAGCACCTCACTAAAGCTATTGAAGACTACAAGTGGTTCACGGATTGAAAGTGACTCCTGGGTCATGACATAACGGTGAGCTCCCATGTTATGCTCAATACACGTCATTTGAGAATGCAGGTTCCCTCTCGTAAGTTTGCAAGCAAGCGTTCAGGTCCCCATTTGGTGGAGGAAGACTTGGGAGATGGTGCATTCTGGTTAAAACTTCCAGCCCATTGGAAATAGCACCCTGTCTTCCACGTTTCCCAGTTGTCACCGTTTAAGGGTACTGTTCATGTGGATATTGAGCCAATTGTAATTGAAATGTGGAGGAGGCTGAAGTAAAAATATCCTAGCATCCCACAAGTCCTGAAGATCCGTTCAGTATCTTGTGGCCTGGAAAGTTTATCCATCCTATGAGAACAGTTGGGTTAAGGCCCACAATTGCGCTAACTTCATGGAACTGGTTGAAGCGTTTCATGTTTTCTATCCTGACACTCCTCATCCCCCCAAAAAGTCGCAACTGTAATGGCAATCAAATTGCCCAAAGTGCAAAAAATGTGGCCCTGGTGCAGTTTCCTGGCGGTGGTGCCCTTCTTTTGGAAAAAGAAAAGGGTAATTTAAGTCCTGGGAACGTCCCCTCTGTGTAGTTCAGGATCTCTTCCCATTTTCAAGTAAAAAGGTTCTAAAGAGGGTGTCTGTACCCCTCGTTACCCAGGGTGACCTCGCCCACATGGTAGATGAGCGCTGGGTAACAGCTCTCTCTCTTTGGATCCCTTCCTAGTGCCCACACTTACCTCAGCTGAACTTGTTCATCGGATCAGGGAAATCTGCACCAAGATCGTTGAATTAAAGTTGATTGGTCCAAAAACGATTGGAAACAAGCCCAATGATCAGAAAAGCACATAGTCAAAAAGGGATGAAGATTGAATTATCAGCTTAATTTCTGACAGTTTTAATTCAGCAAGCAGTGCAATTGTCAAAACTAATACCCTCTCAAAATTGTCAGGGATGATACCTATTGTGCAGGTAGTAGCATTGGACACCATCAATAATAGTTCAAAGCTTTCATCCAGCAAATTGGGAGTTGCGGCTGACACAACGCTTTTGACCAAACAAATGGCCCAGCAGCTGGGAATGGGCAGGTTGGTCATCTCAAACCTGTTCCCAACCAATTGGGGCTGCCCCTACGTGGGGTGACCCTGGGGGATTCCTGCTGCTCATTGGGCCAGATGCCATCTCGCCAACCATCAGAAATGCAGTTAAGCCTCAGTTCAGGTGTTTGAGGTTTGACTGACAGTGACTCAGCCTGCTGCCAAATTCTTTAATGTCAGTTCCTATTGAGCTTATCAGCCCCCATCCCCAGATAATTTGTTAGTTAGGTTAAACTTGAGGGACCCAATCCCTGCTTGATTCTGCATCAATTGACCACTATTTAATCAGTTGCATCGCACTGAGAAAATTGTCAGTTGATTTTCTTCTTTTTCCTTTATTATAAAATTTGACACTAAAAACTATCAATTTTCATCTTTATTGATATCCTTCTGGCTGTGTTCCCAATGGCTTTACTCTGGTGGCCTGTTGGTCCCTATACTGAATGGGCTTACCAGTACTGATGGTTACTATGGCCCCCACCATTGTCAACTGGATTCAGAAAGCCAGATACTTCTGGAAATTCAACCCCTTTATTTCAAATATCCACCATCGATATACTGGGATCTTGTGGCCCTACATCCACCATTTTAAAGCAAGGATATGCCCCCTTGTCTCCTCAGTTGAATTGAACCCACCCTCTGGTGACCTTTTAGAAACTATACCTGTGGCGCCTCTCCTGCAGCAAGACCCCAGTGTCTGGGTTCATATCCTTTTGGTTTGTTTTCAGGTTACTATTCACAATCGCCCTACACCAACATTTTGTCATTTCCCAAAAAACAGCTCCATAAAACGTCATATGGGTGGCAATGCCTGGTATTCTGGCTTTCTTTTTAGGTGCTTACGCATCCTGACTGGCACTGATCTAAACTTCTTCTGACTTTTTCATGACAGAAGGCCGCCAAAGATGAAGAAGCCCTGTGCAAGGGAGTATAACGTGGTGTAGAGTAGTTGGTAACAGATAAACAAAAACACTTGGATGGGCTCCATGGGGGAGCCCATAAACAAACTGAGCTCAGTGCTGGAGGGTTTTGGTGCCACAGTTTAGAGGGGTCCAAGGGGGCCCAACGGTGCAGATCTTTTAGATACTTTAGTGATAGGAGGATGGACAATGTTGTTAAAGACCTCGCAAGGAGGTCCTTACACAGGTTCACAATTGAAACCTTAAATTCAAAAAAACTGCAAATGAATGGGGGGATCTATTTGAAGGAAAAACAACCAACAAGGAAGGTTTTTCAGTGAAGAATCGTATCTAAACAATTTTGGGGAGTTAATCAATTGATGAATCTGGTACTAAGCCCAGGCACACCAATAAGGGCACTCTTCCATCAGGTAGGTTACTATAGCTAGTAACCGACCAATTCTGGGTTATCAATTGAAGACTAGGCTAACTAAAGTTGGAAATTTCGAAAATTGCACAGGTTTCAAAACCCCGTTCTCCTATCAGTCAAACCAAACCATCATCATTTGAAAAGTAAGTCATCCATTCTAATGCTAATGCCATAATTTGGGGCTTGGTGTTATGCACTTCACCTGAACCAACCTGGGCATATTTGGCCTGCACCAAGCGTTGGTCCAAGGTGTGCTTTAGGTCAGGAAGGTCCTGCAGCTTGACTTTTAGCCTCCTGATGCCCAGCCTTGTCTTGGTTGTTGGTATTCTCAATTAAGTCATATAAACATGACATTACCCTCTCCTCTTTTTTGGGTTCCACCCCCTCTTAGGGGCATTCGACAAGGAAAAGTTTTTGTGGTCAGGGGCCAACTTCATGGCAACGATGGCTTGCTTGGATTTGGAACCTGAAGCCTCAGGGAAACGCTCGTGGAATGCTACAATTAGATATTGGGCATGGGTGCAATCACGCGCTGGGACCCAACTGTCCTTCGGCGCATCAAATCCCTTACAGGATTCAAGATACTAAAGTCTTCTTCTTACCCAATGGGAGGCTACTATCTCCTTCCCTTCCCTCTCCGGCGCCTCATCCACGAGATAAGCCTTAGGAGTCTCTGGTGAGAGGCCCCCAAACAAAGTAATCTTGACTTTTCATGGAAGACTGAAAAAATATGAAACGAGGGGGGAGGTCCAGCTGGTACAAGATGTGGCCCACCTATCTGACAATGCAATAAGGCCAATCATTTTTGGTCCCAGTTTTTTGCATGGTTGCTTAATTGGGATGTTTTTAACATCCAGCATCACGAGATCTCCTTCCTTGTACGCTGGTCCAACTTGTCCATTAACATCAGCGTCCGCCTTAAAAGCCTGCATGGCTGCATCTAAATTTGTACTCACCCCTGGTTTACTTTCTTTATTATTTTAACAAAGTCCATCACCGTTTCCACCTTGGATTCACAAGTGGGCTCCATGTTGAAGGCGGTATTGAAGCCATAGCTGGCGAAGATGGGGAACAACCAATTGATGCATGTTGGGCGTTGTTATAACTGAATTGAGCTATGGGGAAATGGGTAACCTAATGTCATGTAAACGGCAGAAGAAGTTTAGACCGGCCTGCCAGTTGGGATGCGTGAGCACCCAAAAGCAAGCCAGAATGCCAGAGGCATTGCCAACCATACGACTTGATATGGAGCCAGGAAATGTGATACCACGAAGTGGTGGTGCAACAACAGGGTGAGGAGTATCCCAACAACAAACCACACTGAACCCATTCCCAACTCAGTGGTTCTAGCTGCTAGAGGTGGGATTACTGGGATAGTTTTGACGAGATTCTTGGATTGAGAGGCCATCTCATCGGGGGGAATAAGGAGAAGGATTCTTTCTTTCCATTGATGGACATAGGGCCATAAGATCCCCATTTATTGTTGCCAGAAGTTCAAAAAGAGTGGGGTTGTAAAGCCAAAAGTGTTGGACTCGCTGGGCCCAATTGGCGATGGAGGGAGCCATAGTGACCAAAAGAATTGGTAAATCCCACCCAGAGCGCGGGGCGATGGGCCACCAGGGAAATGCCATCTGGGATGCAGTTGGAACAGAAAAATAAGAAAATTTGGTTTTTAGGTAAAATTTTATTTGGAAAGGAAATTAAGAAAATTAACCAACAAATTTCTTTTGCCATGCAATTGATTAAATAGTGGTCAATCAGGTAGTGACAGGATGGGGTCGGGGCCCACAAATTTGACCTAACTGGCGAATTCTTTGGGAATGGGCGGGTTTATTCTTTGGGGACCAACATCACAAAATTTGGCAGCGGGCTGAGTCTCTGTCAGTTCAACCTCAAACGTCCAAACCAGGGCTCACCTACGTTTCTGAAGGTTAGCATGACAGCGTTTAGACCAACGGGCAATGGGAATCCCCCAAGGCCATCCCATATAGGGACAGGTCCATTTGGTTGGGAACAGGTTCAGGATGGCCAACCTGCCTGCACTCAGTCGTTTAACCATTTGTTCAGTCAACAGCAGCACATCAGGCACAACGCCTGAATTACTATTTTAGGGCTTCAAATACTCGTTGATGGCGCCCAATATTTGTTCTACTGGTTTAGTGATTGAATTGGAACCATCGGGTGATCCATCTGATATCTCATTCTTAATGCTTTTACAGCCATTTGAATTTTGGGCATCAGCCAGATTGCCGGCCAAATTAGATCTTACCAAATTCAATTTGGCAATCTCAGAACAGATTTCACTAATTCCCAACAACAGTTCTGCTGAGGTAAGTGTGGGTATTGGGGGTGGGATCTGAAGCGGACGAGCTGTTACCATCGCTCATCTACTACATGAGCAAGATCGCCCTGAGTGGTGAGAGATACCGCCATCCTCTTTGGTGTCTTTTTATTTGGAAATGAGAAGATGACCTGATTGAGAGGTAAAGGACATTCCCCAAGACTTACACCCAATATGAATGACCTTCAGCGGTGTAAAACTGCAAGAACTGCTCCAAGCACTGGTTCAATTATTCTGTCTGCCCATCTGATTGTTGTTGATAGGCAGTAATGGCAGGGACAGATTTTCAGAGTCTTACACAACTCTTCCCAGAAGATGGAGGTGAACTGGGGTCCATGACACTAATATTCCTTGAGGGACCTCGTGAAGAGCAAGCACATGCATAAAAAGAGCCTAGCCATCTTAGCCATAGTAACTTTGGTTTTGCAGGGGATGAAGTGGGCAAACTTTGTAAAATGGTCCACCACTACCATGATGGCATCACAGCCATCAGACACAGGTAATTTCACTATAATACACCAATAAAGAAGTCCAAATCCCTTTGGCCTCTTGTACTGGTACCAAGAAACCCTGCTAGTGGTTGGCAATTTGGTTTCATTTGGTTGCAGACCAGGCACTATTTACAATACCTGCCCACCTGCACGGCTAACCCCTTCTAATTTTTGTAAGTGTGGCAAACTAACTCCAGAGTCTTCACCTTCACAGGATGACAACGGTGATTCCGTCATGATGGTCCCAGATGTTTTCCTGGCGAAGGGGTCCAGCGGGAACCCATAAGCGCCCCTGAAACCACATCATCTCATCCTTTATGTGATAACCATTGGTAATATCCTCCTGATTCAATGCGTATTTTGCAAGGACCATAGTATATTTGGCTGACAAAGGCAGTGAAAGGACTACTTTTCTGAATATAACATATTCATCCGCATTTTCCGGAGGAGCAAGCGCTGGCCTATGGGCTAAGGAAGAGGGAAGTTGAGGCACAAGCTTACCTAGCAGAATCATCAAGCGGGTATATGCACCTCTACCTCCTTAGGATTGGGAACTAATACAGGGTTGCAGCTCTAAGCATCCGACAAACCATTTGCCTTGCCCTTGGTAAACTCATAGGAAAACAAAAATTGGGCTAGGGTCTCATGCCAGCGGGTTTGCCATGGGGTCAAGACATGAGGTGCGCGGTAGTACAGCAAGGCATGGTGGTCTGTATATATGCAAATGGGTTGGGATGAGCCATGAAAGTGGTGACGCTAATAAGTCAGCGCCTCAACCACTGCTAATAACTTTTAATCATATACGGCATAGTTTAACTCAGGCAAAGACATTTTCCTGAAAAAATATCCCACCGGAAGCTATTCCATCTTCACCTACTTGTAATAGGGCTGCCGCTATGGCAAAGTTGGAGGCATCAGAAGCAACAATGAACTATTTATCAAGATCACCATGGTGAAGGACAGACGTGGACATCAGAGAGCATTTTACCACTTGGAAGGCATCCTGAAAAGTTGGGGACCACTGGAGCACTTTTTCCCCATTCGCCTTATATAAGGGCACCGCCACTTCTGAAAGATTTGGCATAAAATATTAAAGAAAGTACAAATCCCCAAAAACTCCTCGATTCCTTAGCCAAAGTTGGAGTGGGCCACTCACAAATTGCCTTCTCTATGTCTGGAGTTATCATGCGTCCTTGGTCAAACATGACGTTACCCATGAAGATGACCTGAGACTTGAAGAATTCACATTTACTTATTTTTATGTAAGGTCAGCTGCCCTCAAACGCTCCACCACCTTCTGAAGGTGTACTGCATGGGACTCATTGTCAGGGGAAGATACCAGGATATTGTTCATGTAAGCCACTACGCACACACCCAGCAGTTCACCCAAGGCTGCATAATATGTCGTTGAAAGATATCTTGGGCATTTTTGAGCCCAAAGGGCATAACCCAAAACTGGAAGATTTCTTTTTTTGGTACAGAATGAAGTTAGCCACTCTTGTCCCTTCTTAATCCAGATCTGATTAAACGCATTCAAGCAGTCCAATTTGGAGAAGACTCTCGCCTTCTCCACATAGTGAGCAATATTGAGAATTCAATGGAATGGGATGCAAGTATGGTACTTTGACGTTGTTAATTCCCAAAATCTATTAATGGGCATAAGAAACAGTTGGCTTTCTCCACAAAGAGAAGTGGGGAGCATACTGGGGAGGTATGCTGAATATTGTGCCTTTAGCTAACTTCTCCTTAACTCACACATCTAAGGCCGCTTCCTCCCATACAGTCAAAGGTTAAATGGGAGAAGATACATGCATTAGACCAATAAGTAAACTTGAACTTGCATCAAACTCTGAATAAGCTGGTAGTATACTGGCTGAAGCTGCATCAGATGAAGATTCCAACCCCTCCAAATAGGAAGGTAAGAGAACTTCCAAAGAGGGCTTCAGCAACGGAGCAAGACTGAGGGTGTGGATATTGGGCCAGTGGGGAAAATCGCCCTGAAAGTTTGCTTCAGCCAAAGGAAGATTTAATTTATGACTTTTTTCAAAGTTACGGACAAGGTATTGTATTTCAAGTTGGTTCTGATGTCAAACTTTCGCCATCACTCACTCCCAAAATAATGTGGTAAAAGAGGTTTTTGATAGCTTGGAAGCGGTCAGCCAAATGATATTAGCCAACATGATTATCCACTGACCCCATAATTTTAAGGGTGGGAATACCTTGGGAAGTCTCTCCCCTAACAATATCACCTGGAAAGTAACTCAGCTCAAGGTAGTCGGCTAGTTCTTGATCAATAAAATTCTCAGAAGCTCCTGTATCTACCAAAATAGTCGTGCTGATTTTTTCCTAATGGGGATAAAAGGGTAGCAGTCAACAAAAAATATCCAGAATGATCTTTATTTATAGCAGACAATGCCAACACTTCACCATAAAGATCTTCATCAGGCATTAGCATGCCTCCAGGGTACGTTTCTGCATCTTAAAATGGAGAGGGATAGTTGGCCATTCTTACTACTGAGGTCACATATCCCACCATATCTTCAGCAACTGCATAAACATATTTATATTGAAGAAGTAACTCCTTCTCCAACTCCTATGTTCTTCAAATCATGGTTGTGGTCAAGCGTGGGTTCTCTGGGGTGATTTGGTACACTGAAATGGGTTCCATATCTGAGCCATAAGAGAAGATATAGGGCTTGGTTTTATATAAGGGAACGTCATTATAAAACACATTCTGGGCTTTAAACGACCCCATAATTATTTTGACAACAGGTTGTACATTATTATTCAAGGATATCACCACCAGGCCCTTTGTCAATGATCCCACCTGCACCATCCAAACGCAGCGCCAAAGAAAAAAACAATTTAATTGCATCATTTTTATGAAATTTAGTGGAAAGTCAGGTAATCACAACTCTCAGATCATGAAGCATCTATATCCACCATATACAATCAAGAAGGGTGGGTACTTCCCTGTCAGAAGCAGCAATAATAACACTGAGATGCTCCAACCTTCAGCAAAATGAGAAAACGGTGGTGAGCCCCACCATGGCTGTGACCAACAGCTGGCACACTTGATTTGCACTTTGCAAAAGTCCCACACAGAAAATATTCGTGCATGTAAAACAAAGAGGTTGGTTGTCTAATGTCAAGAGAGTGTCTATAACTATCCAGTTCATAGCTAGGTGGTGCGCGGAGCATAGCCACAAAGCCAGTAAAACTCATTGTCAGGATTATGATAAGAAGGGCACTGCAAAGGGCGCCAAAGCTGAAGTAACACTGTGCAAGGGAGTATAACGTGGTGTAGAGTAGTTAGTAACAGATAAACAAAAACACTTGTGTGGGCTCCATGAGGGAGCCCATAACCAAGCTGAGATCAGTGCTGGAGGGTTTGGGTGCCTTAGTTTGGAGGGAACCAAGGGGGCCAATGGTGCACTTGATCTTTTAGATAATTTAATGAAAGGAGGACGGCCAATGTTGTTAAAGACCTCCTCAAGGAGGTCCTTACACAGGTTCACAATAGTAACCTTAAATAAAAAACTGTAAACGAATGGGGGATTTATTTGAAGTAATGACATTCAAAAAAGGTTTTTATTGAAGAATCATATCTAATCAATTTTGGGGAATCAATCAATTGATGGAAATAGTACTAAGCCCAGGCGCACCAATAAGGGCACTCTTTCATCAGGCAGGTTACTATAGCTAGTAATCGACCAAACTTGGGTTATCAATTGAAGATGAGGCTGACTCAAGTTGGAAATTTCGAAAATTGAACAGGCTTCAAACCCCATTTTCCTATCAATCAATCTAAACCGTCATTATTTGAAAAGTAAGTCTTCCGTTTTAATGCTAATGCTGTAACATGGGGCTGGGCATTATGCATTTCACCTGAACCAACCTGGGCATATTTGGGTTGCACCCAGTGTTGGCCTAAGGTGTGCTTTAGGTCAGGAAGGTCCTGAAGCTTGACCTTTTGGGCCTCCTGACGCCCATCCTTGTCTTGGTTGTTGGTAACCTCAATTAAGTCATGAAAACATGACAGCTAGCCACTGGTTCAGATGAGGGGATGTAAGTGTTACCATCTTTTTCCAACACAGAGCTGGACTTTCTTTCCCTAATTAATGTTCACTTCTTTGAGACTCATACCTTAATATCTCAGACTCTGCAGTGGCTTTATTCCCCAATATTCACTAATCTCTCATTTTGTATAAATTTATTTCCAAATTACTTTTCATTAGTCACAGATATATAAACCAGTAAAAAATGTCTTTGGAACTAACAGAGGCAATAGCCCCTATTAGGAAACCAGCGTGCAATGGCATGACCTGGATTTTGGCATGAGTATGCTAAGACCCAGAGGGGTAGCCAAGGTTTACAAAGCACCGCAGATTTCAGAGATCTTTGCATGGGTACGCTGGAAGGGGTTTTGGCAAGCTCCAACCCAATGAAATGGTGCACATGTTGTGTTTTTACTTATAAAAATCTATTTAGGCAGGTTTCCAAAATGATAAGTATTAGTAAAAGTAAATGGGCAAAGAAGGAAAGAAAATGACCCAACATCTATCATTAGCAGGGTTCTGGGTTATATGGTGGAAGGGGGAATTAGCTACTAAGCCCAATCACATTAGGGGACCAGTTCCATTTTCAAATCTGTTAAATAACGGATTCAATCCTCAATTTAGCTTTGATAGTATCAGTTGATTTCCAAGCTATTATCAAATTATTTTCCCCAAATTCTGGAGGTTAAATTTCGCGTTTTTGACTTTGGATTGGAGTGACAAGTTTGAAACCAGTTTCCGCCCTCTTTTCCTTGACTTTTTGCACAAATTTTGCTTTCTTGGTAAGTTTTCCCCTTTCAGATTAACTTCAGGTTGAACTACCAGTTGGTGCAGGGAATGGGGACCATGGTAGGGGGCTTCTGAATTGTCTGATGTCTTCACAAAGCTGCTTATTTTTTATAAATAAACTTTGCAAATTTTGATATTAAGATGGGTTTGGGTTATGGGTAAGGGTGGAAGGGGCATTTGGCAAACAGGGAGGGGCAACAGACGCCCATCTCTCATCCAGGGTATGGTCTAAGTCAGAGATCTGGGCAAGAGGTAGGGCCTTGGGATTTTAACCCTTTTTTAGTTCTAAAGGGGTGTATACCCCTGTCCAGCTTGATGGCCATCCCCTGAGGCCTTACAGCCCCCAACTTATTTTTCTTACAACAAACTAAAAATGAAAGCCTCTGAAGCACTTTTGTCAGCATTGAATCCTGTGTACATAAATTATTTTAGACTGCAATACAGAAGTGTCCGCATTAAGATTCATGGGACAAATTATCCATAGTTGGGCTGAGCCCTTCCCTGTGGCTCCCAACTATCATCTTTCCTTATCTTTTAAATTTTGTAAGGTGAATAGTCGGCATCTCCAGGATGTATTATGTTGTTCCAAAGCTATTTTCAGACTGGGTTGCCTTTATATATTTCTGCTTTCAATGGCCATCATTGAGTTATGGTCTGACAACTTACCTCAAATATTCCTTGCTCTGAAAGCTCATATGAGTGTTGTAATTGATGATGATTTGCACCAGGTGCTCAAAATTTTCTTTATTGCTCCAGCTCCTTTTCTAGGATTACTTAATTTAATATCCAATTATATAATCCTATATTCCTGTTTCCCCAGGCTGGGGGTTGTATGCTTAGCATGCACAGATTTTGAATCTCATTGTTGAATTTACAAAGTCTGAAGGGGATTTTTTCACAAAGTATACCTTATTATGATTGTAAGGTATGATTCACTTAATCACTAATAACTTGAATTTAATAGGTTATATCGTCTGAAGAAGGGCAGCGACACTTTAACGCCCTACTTAAGCTTTTTATAGTAATAAAATTGAATCAGTTTAGCAGTATAGAAGAAAATATCTATTTTTTAGTACTTGATAGTACTTTTTTAGAATGTAATAAGATTTGGTAAGGATATCATCATTCTGGATCTGCAAGATCTTTAATAATTAAACCCTTTTCATTCATACTCTTAGCTTGGGTTAAATTATAATTAGAAGGATCTGAATTACTGATAAAAATTATATAAAAGAGGATAAGTTTCAATAAACCCCCATCAAAATCTTGCGGCAAATGAGCATAAGTTCTGAAAAACAGCTGTGTACCCAATATACCACAGTACAGGTTGAATTGGAAGAAATGAAAAATTCTTGCCCACATTGATATATTACTCAATAAGGCTTTGACCAGTTAGTTGCCAACTTGGGATGTCAGCCCCCAAGACGTTATGATAAAAACAAACTAAATTACACAGGGATACTTTGGTAGTGAAGTTCATTTGGTATCAGCTAATGACCCTCCTTATATACAGTGCATCATATTGAGTCAAAAGTCATGACTTAAAGTATATGTTTTAATCAGTCAAACATCTCAATGTGAGCTCCACATTATCAGGAGTAGATAATTCAAGTATGGTATAGAGGCTGTAAGGAACAAGAGGATCTCTACCGTATAAGGCCTAAAAGGAGACATTTTGGATGGACTGATAAAGCCACCATAATAAGAAATAAGGGCATTGGGAGTGGGAATCATTCCAATGGATGGGATCTGATGGCGCTAGTTGCATAAAATAGAAACTAAAGTGCTGTTGGATCTCTTTACAGTTCCAATGTAGCTGTTTTTAAAAACTGGTGAAGTGTTGTCTAACTCCCTATAAGAAGTAAATTCCTCATTAGAGAAGTGAAGTTGGTTCCATTAATAAAGAGTAGAAATCTAGTGTAAACATGTTGGTTAAAATTCTGCTGATGCAGGAATATTGCAGTAGCCTTTGCGCTAGCTTTATGCACAGAAACACCCTAAACCCACTTAGCCAAGTGGTCAATGTTAAGAATAAAATATCTATGTCCATACACAGCTGTTGACTATAGGCCAACAATATCAATGCTAACTGTATAAAAGGCGGAGCCTGGATGGGTATTCTCAATTTGGTATTTTGGATTAGATCCATCTTAAGTTCAACAAACAAGACAGGCTTAAAGTACATCATGCACTGTTTCAGCCATATTATCTCAATAGCTCTTAGATTTTAACAGTTCAAGAGTTTTCTTGACAGATTTATGGCCAAGGTTAACGTGAGCCTGATTTATTACTTTTGATGTGAGCAAAGCTGATATATATGGCAAAAAATAGTGCATATTTTTTACTAAGGTGTCATATTAACCTATGTAAATTTACCCATTCTTTGGAGTCAATTATTATTGTGACGTATTTCATGTACTCAAAGAAGAGTTTTTCAAATAAATTTTATAGAGCCAATCCTTCTCAGTAATAGAGATATGTAGAACTGGTAGAAAATAAGACAATCGCCATTTAGATGAATTGCTCCTGCTTGATGGGCAATAAAAAAGTCATAATCTTGAAGACATAAGGCCCAATGAGTAGTATCCTGTAAGTCATGAGCAGGAACCCCTCCTTCTGGGTCATGACCAACTCCTGTTCCACGCTAAAAAAGATGTGGAAGCTGACACCCATGCTTCTCAATTCCCAAGGAAATTTAGCCTATGTGGTGGATGAGAGGTGGGTCAAGGCGTACCCCCTGAGGGTTTTGGCCTCCCATCCAGAATTATTTTCAACCGAGCTGGTGGAAAATATTTGGAAGATTTTCCAGGAGGTAGCGAAATTGTGCAAATCACCCTGAACCCATCAAGTTTCTACCATTGCATCTAAACTGCCACCATCTCTGACAGGTATGGGAGAGATCAATCCCTTCCACACCAACTGGCTTGGCCATATGTGGCCTGGCCTTGGCCGCTACCTGAAGCTGCCCAAAGTGTTTCCAAAATTGCAAAATGCATGCGTGTGACGAAAAATTAATTATGAGCATGAGCCAAGATGAAATTAGCTGATCAGGCCAGATCAGATTCAGTTTCAAAATAGGTCCAGGAATCTAATATGACGGATTTTTTAAGTTTATTCCCATCAGCAGTTGCACATGAATCACAACTTTCCCCAGAAAGCTTTTTAGGCAGAGGTCCCAACGGTTTGCTGTTGATTCATTTTCTTATTATCCATCACTTAATGTTCAAATAAAACTCAAAAAAACTAAAAATTTTGGCCTTAAATTTTATTAAAAAATAAGTTGGGATGATCCCCAATCTTAGCACTTCCTGGCTGGTCCTAATGTATGGTTTTCTTATATTCACATGTCAATTTGGACGGCTTTGACCACAGAATTCTGACTTAAGCTTTAGGTGGTAACTCACCTTGAGTTCCAGGCCGGTCTAATCATTTGCATAAGCACGCTATGACATAATAAAGCGACATATAACTATAACCCTCTCCATCTCACCCTTTGGATGGGATTTGCATGGGTTTTCCCATACCAGCAACAAACCCTTTTCCAATTGGATGAGTGCAGCTCAACCCTGGACCCAGTAGATTGGAAAGGGCAGGATCTGAACTTTTGTTTGTCGTTGTCTGCTAATAACTCTGGAGTTGGTCACAAAGGATCCATTACGGAATTGCCCCTCCTCCCATTAATTACTACCATTAGCTCAGTGGAACCAAAACGCTCAACCACAAGCAGGACCACGACTATTTCCTGCTACCAGTTAAATCTGTCTGGGTGCACACAGGTTGTCATTTGTGGCCCTGGTAGACACAGGGGAGTTAGGAAATTTCATGAGTTTGGAGTTGGTACATCAGTTAGACTTGGACTTGGATGTGGGCCCAGAGGTGGCGGTTGCATCTTCCGCCATATAGTCAGCCTACAAGGTGCGTCGCCTGGTCCCATTATAAGTGGGCAACTTTATATTCCGTGATTTTTTCTTGGCTATGTCTGACCTAGTATTTCTGGCTAACATTGATGTGAGTTTATGAAGACGCCATGTGAATGTCAACCTGGTCTTAAACATTTACTATTTAGCAATTCTAAGATGGCGGAGAGCTCCCACTCCTTGACGCCCTGGGTAAAGCGCAGAGCAGAGGTGCTATTTCCATGCTCGCTACACCTGCGGGCTTGTCTCCTAATTTTCTTACATCCCTGGTAGCGTATAAGGACATTTTCAATATGGAGAAAGCTACTTAACTTCCACCACACTTGAAGTATGACGTGAAGTTTTAAATAATGGTGCAGGTGATGAATATAAACTGCACACTGTACTAGTATACAGCAGAAGAAATGCAGCCTTGGACGTGTGGATTGATAACATGCTCCTAAAGGGGTGGCTTTTCAAGGAGACATCCCAAATTGCCTCCACCATTATGTTCACAAAAAGACTGATGGTAAACTGCGCCCTTGCATGGATTACAGCCACCTCATTAACATCACAGTTCATGACAACTACCCACTTTTTTAGAACAAACAATTGCTCAAGAAAATTTAAAGTCATGAGTATTTTCAAAACACGATCTGGTGAATGTCTTTAGCCAAAATTGGGTAGCCAAAGATCAGGAGTAGCTTACCATTATTAAAAAAAAGTGAGGCATATTCAATTCCTAGTAATGCCTTTTGATTTGAAGAATGCGCCAGCCACCTTCCAGAAGATAATTTATGACGTTCTGTTCGATCTGCATAACACTTTTGCCATAGCTTACATGAATGACTTTCATGTCCACTCCTCAAACCTGAACAGCGCAGCATTAATATGGAGGAAGTGCTTGCCGCTCTGCACAAGGCTGTCATGGAAATGGAAGAAGAAGTTTAGACCAGCCTGCCAGTCAGGATGTGTGAACACCCAAAAAGCATGCCAGAATGCCAGAGGCATTGCCAACTGTACGACTTGATATGGAGCCAGAAAATGTGATACCACGAAGTGGTGATGCAACAACAGGGTAAGGAGTATCCCAACGACAAACCACACTGAACCCATTCCCAACTCAGTGGCTTTAACTACATGAGGTGAGATTACTGAGATAGTTTTGATGAGATTTTTGGCTTGAGAGGCCAACTCATCAGGGGCGATAGGGAGATAAATTCTTTCTTTCCATCGTTGTACATAGGGCCATAAGATCCCCATGTATTGTTGTCAGAAATTCATAAGAGTGGGGTTGTAAAACCAAAAGTGTTAGACTCACTGGGCCCAATTGTCAATAGAGGGAGCCATGGTGACCAAAAGAATTGGTAAAGCCCACTTGGAATGCGGGGCAATGGACCACCAGGGAAATGCCATCTGGGATGTGGTTGGAACAGAAAATAAAAAAATTTGATTTTTTTTGGCAAAAAAATTTAATTGGTAAGGAAAGTAAGAAAAGTGACCAACAATTTTCTCAGTGCCATGCAACTGATTAAATAGTGGTCAATAGGGTAGTGACAGGATGGGGTTGGGGCCCACCAATTTGACCTAACCGGCAAATTGTTTGGGAATGGGCGGGTTTATTCTTTGGGAACCAACATTGCAAAATTTGGTGGCGGGCTGAGTCTCTCTCGGTTTGACCTCAAATGTCTGAACCAGGGCTTGATTACGTTTCTGATGGTTATCATGACAGCGTTTGGCCCAACGGGTGAAAGGAATCCCCCAAGCCATCCCATATAGGGACGGGTCCATTTGGTTGGGAACAGGTTCAGGACAGCCAACCCACCTGCAATCTGTCGTTTAACTGTTCGTTTGGTCAATAGCAGCACATTGGGCACAACGCCTGAATTACTATTTGAGGGCTTTGAACCATTGTCAATGGCGCCCAATATTTGTTAACTGGTTTAGTGATTGAATTGGAACTGTCAGGCGATCTAGCCAATATCTCATTCTTCATGCTTTTACAGCCATTCGAATTTTGGCCATCAGCCAGATTGCCAACTGAATTAGATCTGACCAATTTCAATTTGGTAATCTCGGCACAGATTTCACTACTTCCCCGCAACAGTTCTGCCGAGGTAAGTGTGGGTATTGGGGGTGGGATCCGAAGCAGATGAGCTGTTACCCATTGCTCATCTACTATTTGAGCGAGATTGCCCTGAGTGATGAGAGGTACCGCCATCCTCTTTGGTGTCTTTTTATTTGGGAATGAGAAGATGACCTGATCGAGGGCCAAAGGATGTTCTTCAAAACTTACATTACCCTTTCCTTTTTCCAAAGGAATGGCACCCCCACCAGAAAACTGCGCCAGAGCCACATTCTTGTGTGCTTTAGGTAGCTTGATAGCTACAATTGTTGCAATTTTATGAAGAGGGCGGGGAGTCTCAGGGTGGGATGAATATAAGGCTTTGACTAGGGCCATGCAAACTTCACAAATACGCGCCTTGAACCAACTATTTTTATGGGCTGGTTATCCTTTCCAGGCCATGAGATATTGGACTGAACGTCGCGACTTGCGAGATGCCAGGATAGCCTCTACCTCAGCTTCTTCCTCATTATTGACAATGATTGGTTCTGGATCCATGGGAATTACATCCTTGAAGGGAGACAATTGGGAAACATGGAAAACTGGGTGCTGCTTCCAACTCTCAGGAAGCTTCAGGTGGAACGCCCCATTACCCAATACTTCCTCCACTAAGTGAGGACCCAAACACTTACTGGTAAACTTATGGGAAGGGGTTTGAATTTGCAAATGGCGGGTATCAAGCATGATGTAGGAACCCATCGTAAAGTCATGACCCAGAAGGTGCTTACAGTCCACAAATCACTTATAGTTGTCGATGGCTTTGGTGAGGTGTTCCCGCACTAAGGCTTGAGCTGATCAAATATGGGTAGCATGATCCGCGGCAGCTTGAACCTCAGGTCACAAGCATGCCCCGACTGAAAATGATGGGTTATAACCCAACGTTGCATTATATGGTGAAAACCCTGTGGATGAGTGGATCCCGTTATTGTATGAAAATTGAGTGAAAGGCAAATCACCGGCTAAGTATCCTGTGCTGCTGTAGCATAGCAACGCAGGTACTGTTTGAGTACTTGGTTAACCCGCTTGGTCTGACCGTCAGACTGGGGGTGATACGCTGTGGATTGACAGGGGTTATCTACAGGATCGATAGGAGTTCACTCCAAAAGTGTGCGGTAAACTGAGTACCCTGGTCACTAACAATTTCCTGGGGAAGACCAAACATCGAAAATACATGTCATACAAAAAGATGGGCTGTTTCTTCCGATGTAATTGTGGAAGTGCAAGGGATAAAAAGGGAAAATTTTGTAAAGCGATCCACCACTACCATCGCCGCTGTGAACCCATTAGAACAGGGGAGATCAATGATAAAATCTACAGATACTGAGGTCTATGGACCTTCCGCCTGCTGTAAAGGGTGTAGGAGGACATTCTTATTGGAGTGATCTGACTTGGCCTAGTGCAAGTAACACAATCAGCGATCCAAGCCAGGACCTCTTTGGTCAGTCCTGCCCAATTGAAGGTTTTCTTGATCAGATCGATGCATTTCTTGTTACTGGGATGTCCAACCGTGGGGGGATCATGGTGTGTGCAGAATACTTTCAGGCGGAAGGAGGGGGAAACCCAAACATGAGAATGGAAGTAAATGAGTCCCTCTTCTAAGGAGTATAGGGAGTGTTTGGAACTTGAGTGAGCCAACTGCTCAACTAACTCCACGCTCTCAGGCAGGCCATTTGACCAGCTAACACCTGGGCCAATAACAGATTGTCAGGAGACAAGATGGTGGAGGAAACAACAGAGGGAACGATTAACAGAATCCGAGTGGCAGGGATCACAGTAACGAGATCCACTTCCTCAGGTTCCAATGGACAGTGAGCAGGGCTACAGCTTAGGAAATTGGGAAGGACATTGAGCGCACCTTTGACAAATCCATATTTGAAGTTAAAACTGCACAGATCCTGATAGGTTTGGGCCTGCTGGTGCACCAACCTTTGGGGTTTGCGGAAATACAAGAGAGCCTGGTGATCCATGCGAACTGTTAGCTTATGATGAGCACCTTGTAACAGGTATCGCCAATGAGTTAAAGCCCATGCAACAGCCACCAGTTCCTTGTCATAAATGGCCCAAGACTGCTCCATAGTAGTGAATTTTCAGGAAAAATAAGCGACCAGATGTTCAAGACCATCGTGGTTCTGAAGCAGAACCGCGCCCACTGCTACTGACGAAGCATCACATGTGACATTATATGGTTTGGTGGGATCAGCATGTTTCAAAATGGGAGGAGACACGAACACCTCCTTGATCAATTCAAACGCCTGCTGGCATTTGGGGGTCTAACAAAACGGTACGTTTTTTCCAGTGAGGGGATGGAGCGGAGCGGCCAACTGGGAAAGTGCGGGGGAAAATTTTTTTCAAAAAGATGATAGTTCCCAAGAAAATCCAAAGTTGCTTCTGTGTAGTCAGAGTTGGCCATTCTCAGATCACATCTAATTTGTTGGGAGGGATAGTGACACCTTCTTTGAGAACCAGGTTTCAGAGAAATTTGACCCCTTCCTTATAAAACTCGCACTTGGAAGCTTTTAGGAACAGCCCTGCTTTATGCAAGGCGACCACCACCGCTTCCAAGTTGATAGCGTGTTGTTCTGGAGTTGGGGAGTGAACTAGGATATCATCGATGTATACAATAGCACAAGAGAACTGGAGTTTCCCTAATGCGTTGTCAATTATTTGTTGAAACATAGCAGGAGCATTTTTTAACACAAAGGGCATTATGCAAAATTGAAAGATGCCTCACCTCATTCAGATTGTGGTCAACCATTCCTGTCCTTCCATCACCCAAATTTGGTTGAAAGCATTCACCAGATCCAGTTTCGAAAACACACGGGATTTGGCAAATGCATGACTGATTGTCTGCTCTAAAGGCAATGGGTAGGGATTTGTAATTGTTATTTAGTTCAAGTGACCATAATCCACACAAAGATGGAGCGATCCATCTGATTTTCTTGCAAAGACAATAGGGGAGGCAATGGGTGAGGTTTCTTTGAACAACCAACCTTTTTTTAACATATCGTCCAACCATGTATTGAGTGCAACCTCTTCCTCCGCTGTATGAGGATACAACGGGCATTTGATGTTCACCAACTCCATGGTTGTCCAAAATCCACAATTGTACCTAATATGTTTTGGCAGACAGTCCACTTTTTCCATGTTGAAGATTCTCCAATTATGCATTAAGCTTTTAGGAAAATCAGCCAGAATGCCTGCAGAAGTAACTAAGGTAGTGATAGAGCTGGTCCCTTGTATTTTTTTGAGGGTGTTGATCAAAGGGAACTCTCCCTCTGAATTATCATTGGTAAATGACAACATATTGGACTCTAAATGAATCTTCACATGTTGTCAATGCCACCATCCTACACCCAAGATCACCGGGAATACCAAGTTTGGCATGGCTGAAAAATGATTGCAGAAGTTATACTGGTGGATTGAGAAGTGTATCGGCTGGTAAATAACATATGAAGACTGATAATCAGATGAGGCCACCATTACTAAGGAGCTCACATCCATTTCCAGTTTTAATTGCTGTGCCAACTCAACACTCATGAAGTTCCCCGCTGCTCCAGTATCCACCAGAGCTTCAAAGGAGACATGATGCAGACCAATACTGATTTTCATAGGGATAAGGAAATAAGAAGAATTCTGTTTATTGGGGGATTAGGCCAACTCATGGATGACTGAAGAAATAACGGGTATGTCAGGACCAGGATCAGGGTTCTTAGCTGGGGCGAAAATTGGAATTATGAGTGCAGGAGAAATCATTTCTTCTGTCTGGGATTGAACAGAATCATTAATAGTTAACTCCAGAAATGCCAACTCAGAGTTGGGGGTTATATCAGGGTTAGGACCCACGTCAACTGCTATTTTGGTGTCAAGCGCATCATCTACATCTTTGTTAGGAAATCCTATCATAAAGTTCCCCTTCTGATAAGGGGAAACGTGGCGAGGTAACACTTTGATAGTGGTTGCGGTGGCACATATTTGATCTACTGATTCCTGGATGGTAGACCAGACCACGTAATGAGCGGAAACTGAATCCAAGCTCGCTCTAAAGAATGCCTGAAGCATATCAATATATAGGCCTGACGCGGGAGCCAGCTCACGAAAGGTAGAAATCAAAGAAGCCAAACTAGGGGCTTTAGCCATGGTTAAAAGCAGTCTGAATAAGTGGTCTGATTGGGACACAAGGGGTTTTAAAGCGGCTGATACAACAGCCATCAGGGGGATGGAGTCTCCTTCTTATGAGGAAGAACGCAAAAGTCTTCTCACCCAATGGCGGGCATCTCCATCCACGGCGTTTAACAACGTGAGACCTTGTTGGGCATGAGATATTGCAGAAGCGTTACTGAGTGCAATAGTTGTCCACATTTGTACTTTGGCGAGAGCGTCAAGAACCTGATTGGCGATCTCTTGGGAGGGGATACTTGATCCTTTTCCTGGGATGGAGGAAGTAAGAGAAGATGCAGTCTGCACAACTTGGGTGGCTTGAAGAAGGTTTCCCAAAATAGAGCAGATGCTTCTCCTGAAGTCAGAAAGTGACCAAATGAACAACAAACAACACAACTGATTGTACATTCATCTGGTAGAGGGTAACCACTGCGGTGCCCAATTTGAAAACCAAGGCGGAAGTGTCTGGAAGTAATGGTTGGTCAGTTTATGTCATGGAAATGGCAGAAGAAGTTTAGACCAGCCTGCCAGTCTGGATGCATGAATACCCAAAAAGCAAGCCAGAATGCCAGAGGCATTGTTGACCATACAACTTGATATGGAGCTGGAAAATGTGATACCACAAAGTGGTGATGCAACAACAGGGTAAGGAGTATCCCAACGACAAACCACACTGAATCCATTCCCAACTCAGTGGCTTTAACTACATGAGGTGGGATTACTGGGATAGTTTTGATGAGATTCTTGGCTTGAGAGGCGAACTCATCAGAGGCGATAGGGAGATGGATTCTTTCTTTCCATTGTTGTACATGGGGCTATAAGATCCCCATGTATTGTTGTCAGAAATTCATAAGAGTGGGGTTGTAAAACCAAAAGTGTCAGACTCGCTGAGCCCAATCAGCGATAGAGGGAGCCATGGTGACCAAAAGAATTGGTAAATCCCACCCAGAATGTGGGGCAATGGACCACCAGGTAAATGCCATCTGGGATGCAGTCAGAATGGAAAATAAAAAAATTTGATTTTTTTGGCAAAAGAATTTATTTGGAAAGGAAAGCAAGAAAATCGACCAACAATTTTCTTAGTGCCATGCAACTGATTAAATAGTGGTCAATTGGGTAGTGAAAGGATGGGGTCAGGGCCCACAAATTTGACCTAACTGGCGAATTCTTTGGGAATGGGCGGGTTTATTCTTTGGGGACCAACATCGCAAAATTTGGCAGCGGGCTGAGTCTCTGTCAGTTCAACCTCAAACGTCCAAACCAGGGCTCACCTACGTTTCTGAAGGTTAGCATGACAGCGTTTAGCCCAACGGGCAATGGGAATCCCCCAAGGCCATCCCATATAGGGACAGGTCCATTTGGATGGGAACAGGTTCAGGATGGCCAACCTGCCTGCACTCAGTCGTTTAACCATTTGTTCAGTCAACAGCAGCACATCAGGCACAACGCCTGAATTACTATTTTAGGGCTTCAAACCCTCATTGATGGCGCCCAATATTTGTTCTACTGGTTTAGTGATTGAATTGGAACCATCGGGTGATCCATCTGATATCTCATTCTTAATGCTTTTACAGCCAATTGAATTTTGGGCATCAGCCAGATTGCCGGCCAAATTAGATCTGACCAAATTCAATTTGGCAATCTCAGAACAGATTTCACTAATTCCCAACAACAGTTCTGCTGAGGTAAGTGTGGGTATTGGGGGTGGGATCTGAATCGGACGAGCTGTTACCCATCGCTCATCTACTACATGAGAAAGATTTCCCTGAGTGATGAGAGGTACTGCCATCCTCTTTGGTGTCTTTTTATCTGGGAATGGGAAGATGACCTGATTGAGGGTCAAAGGACATTACCTGAGACTTACAAAGGCAGGCCATCTGTGAAGCTGTCAAAGTGTTAGTTTTTCCATGATGAGGTTACCTTCTTGGGTAACCTGGTATTCAAAGATGGTTATGCTATTCTGCCCTGTAAGCTTGATACTATCCTCAAGTGACCTACCTCAATAACCCAGATTCAATTGCAGAGCTTTTTGGTGCACCATCATATTCATTAAAAATTCTCTCCCACTCTCTAACAGCTGGCCACACCGCTGCACCCCCTCACTGGCAAGGACGTCCCATTCCATTGGACCTCAGAATGTCATCAGGCATTTAATGCTATCAAACAGGCGTTCATGTTGCGGCATGTGCTAAAGAACGCTGACGCAACCAATCCCTTCATTGTCATATGTGACGCCTCATCTGCTGCGGTAGGAGCAGTCTTTTTCAGGCGCATGATGGAGTGGAGCACCTGGTAGCATATTATCCAGCAAATTTATGTCCACAGAGTAGAACTAGGCTATTTTTGGCAAGGAGCTGGCGGCTGTTCTATGGGCACTAACCCATTTGAGGTACCTTCCGCAGGGCGCTAAGCATGAGGTGAAAGTGTGAATGGACCACCAAGACCTCATGTACTTTCACAGGCTGCAAAGATTCTGTTTTAGTCTCAGTTGTAGGTGCTCCCGCAGCTCTGCACCAGAGTGGTTTAAGCCCATCATGTTTCCCTGGCAGTTGGTCACCCTGGATTGAAAAAGGGGCTTGAATTGGTGAAGCAGACATACAATTGGCCTGGGATCTCAAATGAAATCCATGCATGGATACAAGTTGCGTTACCTGTGCACTTGCAAATTAGACCGCTCTAGACGGAACGGCCTTCTCCATCTGCTGCAACAGGCTGAGGGACCATGTATGTTAATGTCTGTTGACTTCATAGTTGAGCTCCCTACCTCAAATGGACATAATGAAATAATGTTCATTGCATACTGGTTCACTAAATTTGCTCTATATATCCCCTGCTTGACTTCTATCACCTCTAAGGAACTTGCTTGCCTTTTCATCCACCACGTCTTCTCTATGTTTGTCTTACCCCAGAAGATCATGAGTGATAGGGGTCCACAGTTCACAGCACGCTTTTAGACAGCCCTTCTGGCCATCCTGAAATCTCAACCATTCCAGTCCACAGCATATCACTCCCAATCGGATGGCCAGACATATTGAGTTAATCAAAATCATGGAGCAGTACCTCTGGTGTTATGTCACTACGGCACATGATACCTGTGCAGACAATCTTCCGTTGACTCAGTTCACCTACAGTAACGCCTTACACGCCTCCATGGGGTTTTAATCATATGAAGCAATGTTGAGGTACAACCCTTCCTTTTATCCAGGTCCCTGTCTTAGTCCTGAAGTTCCTGCAGTGATGGAGCATGCTCTGCAAATCCAGGCCACTCAGTCCCTGGTCTGCGAGCACCTTACCAAATCAATTAATGGCTATAAGTGATTAACCAACTGTAAGCGCCTGACCACCCCTAATTTTGTGGTAGGCTCACAGGTACTGCTCAACACCCACCACCTGCGCATCTAGGCCCCCTTGAAGAAGTTTGCAAATAAGTGGTCAGGACCTCATGAGGTTATTGAAGTCCTTGCAAATGGTTCATTCCGCTTGATGCTCCCTCCCCACTTGAAACAGCATATGGTTTTCCACGCCTCACAGCTATCCTCATTTTCAGGGGTCATACCTGTTGACCCTGAACCAGTCACTTTGGAGGAGTCAGTTGAATCTGAGGTGGATGCAGTTTGACATCATGATGGTCCAGCCACTTGGTTCAGTACCTGATGGCTTGAAAGGGCTTTCCCGCCTATAAAAATAGCTGGGTTAGTGCTCGCAATTGTGCCAACTGTTGCAAGTTGATGGAAGCATTCCATTCATCACACCCAGAAGCCCTAATCCTCCTCTTAAAATCGCTGCAATCATCGCCATCAAGCTCTCCAAAGACTACAATAATTGTCAAGAATTTCTTTTCCAAACAGTGGGCTCCAATAGTATGCCAGGCCAACCAGTATGGAGAATGGCTAATACTTTCAGTTCTGCCTTCATAGGCATACCAAACCCTACAAGTCCACATCTATGACACCAACCCAGCAGACCAACAACTTCGCCTTAGCCCCGGGGTCTGTGGTGTGCCCCGGTGAGTCCTGCCCCCATCCTGGGCAGTTAAGGCACTCCCATGCTGTACAACCCTCATAACCAATCGCCAGCCCCTCTTGGATGTGCCCTGGCGAGTCCATCCCCCATCCTGGGCAGCTATGGCGCTATGATGCTGCACCACCCTCATGGCTGATGGCCAGCAGCACATCTTTGTTACTGGCCGGTTGTCCAGGCTTCATTGGTTTATCATATGGCCGAGGTATGGGAGCTGGCAGCATCAGCCACTCCAGGCGCATCACCATGGTCCAACTTTGGGGATCTCCAGTACATCCCTATCCATTTTAGTGGCTCTTGCTACTTCAAATAAATAGAAAGTGGGCAAAAGAGAGATTTTTAATTGGAGGGAAGGATAACTACTTATACTCAATGCTACTGCGCCTATGAAAAACCCTTGGCCATCTAAGGTGGATTTTTAACCTAATCGTCATTCATCCATGGCAGTGATTCCCTGCCATTCCACTTGTCCCAATCACCAGATAAAAGATCAAGTCTCATCCTCAGCACAAGTCTATGGTCAGTAATATATAAATTACTATTATTATAATGCTATAAGCATCCTTGGCATATGTCGCCGGTACTTTGATTTGGGCAGTGAAATCATAGTTAGATGATTGATAACAAATATGTCAGCTTTCTCTTAGAAATTTCCACAATCAGCCTCATATGGTAGTTGGCGTTGAGATAAGATTCCGCCAAACTTAGATTTGAGACAGCAGAAACCATCATCAGATGGTTAATAATAAATACATCGTTTTTCTATCATAAAAATCCCACAACCACCCACAAATTGCAGTTAGCGTCTAACTAGGAATCTACCAAACCTAAACAAATAATAATATAAAATTTAAATAATGAACTAGATAATTAGCCAGAAATTGCGCCCAACTAACAGACACTCCTAATTCTGATATTATCAGGAGGAATCCATCTGGTTAATTCTATGACATTTCCCTCACTTAATCAGATGGTATTCCTCAAGCGCGACCCACCCTGATGGTGGGCCAAGAAAACCCCAGCGCCCCCTCAAAGGAGTGCCAGTCCAAACCAGTGGCTCTTGACACCTCCCAACCTGTCCTCCAGCTACTAGAGTAGCCCACCAGTGAAGCCCCCTGTAGTGAGCACCAATGTCAGAAAATTTCTTTTCCATGATAGTGGGCTCTGCTGGTTAGAAGGTTAACAGTATGAAATTGACCAGCTCTTGCTGGTTTGCCTTTATAAGAATATCAACTGCCTACAAGTCCACATCCAACCCACTAACCCAGCAGACCAATAACTTCGCCTTAGCCCCATGATCCCTCTTGGGCGTGCTTTGGTGAGTCCATCCCCCATCCTGGACGGCTATGGCACTCCTGCGCTTCACGACCCTCCTGGCTGATGGCCAGCAACACATCATCATTGGTGTCTGGTTGGCCAAGTTCCCATCAGTTTATCATAGGGCTGAGGTATGGGAGCTGGCAGCATCAGCCACTCCAGGCGTGTCACCCCGCGCCTACTTCAAAGCTCCAGTCCAACCCCTATCCACTTTAGTGGCTCTTGCCACTTCAAATAAATAGAAAGATGGCAAAAGAGATATCTTTATTTGGAGGGAAAGATGACTATTTATACCCTAGGCTACTGTACCTATGGAAACCCCTTGGCCATCCAAGCTGGAATTTCAACCAATTGTCATTCATTCATAGTAGCAATTCCCTCCTATTCCGCTCGTCATGATCACCTAATATTAGATTAACTCATCCTTGGCATAGGTTGCTATTCAGTTATATTAATAATTATTATTATTATAAAAACTTTGAGCACCCTTGTTATAAGTTGCCAGCACTCCAATTTGGGCAGCAAAATCATAGTAGGATGAATAATGATGAATAGATCAGCTTTATCACCATAAAATCCTACAATCAGCCTCATATGGCAGTTAGAGTCAAGCTAAGATTCCGCTGAACTTGGATTTGAGGAAGAAAATTTATTATCAGATGGTTGATAATGAATAGTTGGCTTTCCTCTGGAAAATCCCACAAACACTAGGATTTGCAGTTGGTGTCAAACTAGGAATCCGCCAAACTTAAACAATTAATAATCTAACAATAAAATAATATTAAACTAGGCAATTAGCTGGCAATCATGCCTAGCTAACTAACACCCCTAATTATGATATTATTGGGAGGAATTCATCTGGATAATTTTCTGACAAAAATATTGCTCTGGCTCAGTTCCCCAGCGGTGGCGCTTCAACCCTTTTTATATGGGAGGGTAATGTAAGTCTTGGGCAGGAAACCCTCTGTCTGGACTGAGATCAATTATAGTTTTGAGCTAAAAAGATGTGGAAGCTGACACCCATGCTTCTCAATTCCCAAGGAAATTTAGCCTATGTGGTGGATGAGAGGTGGGTCACAAAGTATCCCCTGAGGGTTGTGGCCCCCTTCCAGCGTTATATTCAACTAAGCTGGTAGAAAATATTTAGAGGGTTTACCAGGAGTTGGAAAAATTGCACAAATCATCCCAAACCACTGAGTTCCTGCCATTGCATCTAAACTGCCACCATTTATGACAGGTATGGGAGTGGTCAACTCCCTCACCACCAATTGGGCTCGGCCATATGTGGCCTGAACTTTAGTGCTACCTGCTGGGCACCCAAAATGTCACCAAAGTTGCAAAATGCATGTGCGCAACAAAAAAAATTAATTTTGAGCAAAAATTTCGAAATGAATTTGGCTGATCAGGCCAGATCAGAGTTAGTTGCAAAATAGTTCCAGGAACCAAATATGACAATTTGTTTCAAGTTTATTCTTGTCAGCAGTTGCGCATGTTTTGCAAAACTTCCCAGCGAGCTTTTAGGCAGCGGCCACTAACAGCTCATGCTGTTGCTCCATTTATTATTATACATCCCTTTAGGTTCAGGTAAAATCTCAAAAAACTAAAGACTTCAGCTTTAAATAGCTTATTAAAAATAGCGGTGGGATGATCCCCAATCTTAACACCCCCCATCTGGTGCTCTTGGCCAGGTTTATAATATTTCACATGTCAATATGGATGGCTGTGCCCATGGCATTCTGGCTTGAGCTTTGGGTGGTAACGCACCTGGAGCTCAGGCCAGTCTAATCATTTTCATCAGCACGCTCCATGACATAGCTCCTCAGGATCCTTCATTTGTTGGGACCAATGTAAAGATAAACAATTGGTAACCGCAGTAAAATAATTCCATATAGGTAGGAGCGGAAATGCTTGATATCTAACTGTACAGAAAGGTATCTGTTATAAAATCAGCAGTATAGTGGAGATACGCCAAGGGTTTTGCACAGGGTAAAGCCCACAGAGCAATAGGACCAATAATATGAAGATCTTCATCCCTGAAACAATGCAATAACTTTCATTAATTATGGAGCAATTGCCCCAATGACACTTCTTTAATTTAATCTAATACTTTCAGTGGATCCTTCCTGGTCTACTCACTCTCTTCTAACAACCCTTTTTTCAATCTACTCATTTTGCTTTTATCTCAGGGATTTTGGTTGATACCAAAGATTTGCTTAGACTATCATTCTTCCATATTTTCATTGATTCCAGCAGTGTTCATAATTTATTAAATTCACAATCGCCTTAATTTGAGGTGATCCACTCAATATTCATTGTACGTTGACATCTCATTATTTATCATTTGTTGACATTGCCTTATTTCCTGATTCAGAGGTGATCAAATATTATACTTTCACTCAAAATCGCCTCATTATAAGGTTTAAAAAATGTAACTCATAATCAGGCTCAGCGGATTCTACCCATTCCGCCATAATGACTTAGCACTTATCATCCAGTTATATTGGATTTGTGACATAACCCCCTTGACCAGATGATAAGGCTCCTATTGCTTATATTCCCAGAGGAACTTCACGTGCACTTGGATGATGATCTGTCCACTCGTGGGGTCCTTGATAGTATAGGCGTCAACACCTGTTTACTCAATAACTTCAAACGGCCCAATCCAGATAGTGGCCATCTTGTGATTTCACCAAAACCTGTGTTGGTCATGGAATAGAACCATGTCCCCATCTTTGAACTGAGCTAACCCGCTACACTGTACCTGATCAGCAGCCTGATTCTCAATCTTCTTGGCTAAGCTAGATGAGTATGCTTCAGTTTGCAATTTGATTATCATTTTGGATAGGGTTGTCAAATATTGTCAAGGATCCATTCCGCCAGTATCTTCTACACAGGCATATAGCAGCGCCAGAAGATCAGGGTGTCTTCCATACAGTAATTGAAAGGGGCTCTTTCCGTGGTGGAATGATAGCTAATATCATAGGCGAAGACATCAGTGGACCATCTAGTACTAAAAAAAGACATCAGTGGAAAGTAGGGAACTCCAGTCTGAGGGTCAAAACACTACTAATTTATGGAGTATGTTCACTAAAGTTCAAAAAAACTGCTCGACCATTCCATTGGAATCAGGGTGGTATGGGGTTGTTTGAACCCCATGGATGGCCATTAGCTCCTTTATCTTCAAGATGATGTGGGAAGTGATGTTAGTTGTTATTGGTAAGGAGGAACTGATGGCAGCCATGGCGTTGAATAATAAATTCCATTATAAACTTGGCCACTGTGACTGCCCCCAAGTCCCGTATTGCCCACGCCTCAACCCACCTAATCAAGTGATTAATCACCATCAGAATGTATTTGGACCGGTTAGCTCCCATTGGCAGAGGGCCAAACACATCAAGGGAAACTGTATGCCAAGCAAAATGTCATTTCACAAACTGGTATGAAGTTTTCTGATGGATTACTTTTTATACTTGGCACTGATGGCAGAAGGATATTGTTTTCAGCACGTTGAAGTTTATGCCTTTCAAATAATAGTGAGGGCGCAACAATTTTAATGTATTGCGCATGCCACCATGTATGACTGCCCTATGTGCGCTCATGAAAATGTTAGGTCATGCTGAGGGTCATAGGAAGTTCACTGTCAAATAGCCAATCTGCTTATACAATTCACCATTCTGATGGAAGGTATTGGCTCGCATTTCATTCAACGCCTTTATGACTTGTGGAGGCTCATCATCTTACTTTCCACTGAGCATTTTTTCTTACATTATGTCGCTCATATCCGCCATAACTGAAATTGTTGGTAGTCTCGACAAGCAATCAGAGTTCTGGTGTTTTGCTCCTGGTTGGTGAAAGATCTCAAAGTCAAAACCTGAAGTTTGAGAGACCACCAGGATAGACGCCCTTCAGACTCCTTGAGGTTATGCAATAAGCATAAAAAAGCATGATTCGGTACAACCTTAAACTTTACTACATGCAAATAAACTCTAAATTGCTTGTATGCATATAACACTGGTAAGTAATCCCACTCATTTATGGTATAGTTATGCTCATGGAAATTCAGGCTCCAACTGCAGTATGCAATGGGGTGCTTCTCCCCTCATCATCCTTTTGGTATAGGACTGCTCCAAAGCGGAAAAGGATGCATCTGTCTAAACAATGAATTCTTTATCAAAACTAGGGTAGCGTAACACTAGTGAACTGATCAACTTCGTCCAAAGTGTATCAAAGGAGAATTGTTGCTGTTACATACATTCAAATGCAGCATCCCTTTTTTAA